>JAYJMB010016945.1:0-22878 GCA_036873735.1 Pouteria campechiana
CAGGCAATAAGTTTAGAGATGTGGTAGTAATATAGCCCATAGCGGGGGGGCCGGGGGGGGTGGAGAGAGATCACATCCTAATGAATGTAAAAGAAAATACATTTGGGGGTATGATAATAATATAGCCCTTAAAATAGAAAGAAGTCCAAATAAAAATTTAAGAGAGTAAATATTCATGTGAAATGCATATGTGATCTCTTGCTTTGTGAATCTTTATTTCCTTTCTTAGTAGCTAAACCCAAGGCCCCATTATAAGCTTAGCAAAGACCTATTGATCCGAATGAATAGAGTTACCTACATTTGCGGAGAGGGATTATGAAAAACAAGCTTATGGGGTGTTTGTGAAGATCCTGAGAACATTGGTTTGCACATTATTGACTAAAATATATGCATGTAGCATGAGATTGACACTGCACACCCATGTTTTCATTTCATAAAAGGATTGATGAAGCATGGGTTTCATGAGATTACTTGGCAAGTGTCTTAAGTAATTTTTGAGATATGTGCAAATGTGTAATTTGTCTATCATGTTACTGATTGTTTGAGAGAGATTTTCCTGATTGATTCATGAGTTTAGATTGTTATTTTGCTTGAGGATGATCAAGGGGGTAACTGATAAGCTCTTAATATATCATATATTTATATCTAAATTCACATATTTAAGATCTTCTTTCAATGTAGTTTTAGTGGTTTATATTGACATTTAAGTGAATATAACAGATTTTGTTTTATTGCAGACATTAAATTCTATAAAATGAAACTAAAGATTACAAAAGATATCACTTTAAAGTAATTTATGAAACTAATAGAGCCATATGTGGAAAATGTGTTCAACATGAAAGTTTAGACTTTGTTCTTATCTTCTAATTGATCAACAATTACATGATTCTAAGTTCATATGAGGAAGTTATATCCAAAATAGTGCAACACTCTCTAGTCCAAAACATCAATTTCGTATGTACACAAGATTTCAATTTGAGGGATCAAATGAGAATTATCTATCCAATGCGAAAAGAGTTGTGCAATTATAAGTTCAAATGAGAAACTTATGATAATTTTACTAAAATTGCTCTAGAACATCCAAAATCCAGTGACTCCGAAGCAAAACTTGGCGCCTTCGAAATTAACTTTAGTGACTCTGAAGTTGACTTTTGTGACTCCGAAATTAACTTTAGTGACTCCAAAGTTGACTTTTGTGACTCCAAAATAAGATTTGGTGCCTCCAAAGTTTACTTGCGTGACTCCGAAGCAGACTTGTACCTCAGAAGTTAATATTTTAGAAGGACTGATGGGGTTCAAAAGGTGCAAATTAACTTCAGTGCTTCTAAAGTAGGAATTCAAATTTGCAGCTCGATCTTCAATGCCTCTGAAGTAGCTTAACAAGAAATAAAGTTTGAAATCAAAGCCTAAGATTGGAAGTGCACAAATTAAGTTGTTCATGTGTTAGATGTTGAAAATTTAAGAGTATGAGACACGCAGATTAAGAAGTTATTATTGAAAGCTGATTTTTAGGCTCAAGATTATGTTGCAATTTTTAGAAACTAGGATTTATAGCAAGTTAATTATTGTGAAAACTTCTATTTTTGTGCATTGTAATGTTTTAAAAGCTATGTTTTTGTGGGGAAATACTAAGTTATTATTGGAAGAGGATCTCTATGTGTAGAGGCATTGCAATTCATGGACGAGTTCTATTAAAACCTAGCTACTTGGGTTATTTAAGCACACATCCAGAACACAATTGGGAGAGATTGGATGAGGGAAGTTTTTCAAGGGTGCAAAAGAAGAATTTTGATTTTTGCAATCATGCATATTTTAGAGAGTTTTATTTCTATTTTCATTATCTAGGACAATGATGTAGCCCTCCTTGATATTCATTATTAACAGAAATTGTTGGGTTATTAATTAAATATCAACTTATTTCATTCATTGTGTATAATACAATCATCTAATTTATTTAATTATCTAATCACCAATTATATAAATTAGCTTGATTATCTTTGAGTACGTGATTAAAGTAGATGCCATATACTAAACCATGTACTACGCTCTTTTGAATGAATGAGTAGATGATCAAGGTAGGCACCATATGCTAAACTATTTTACTTGGTTCGTTAAAGTTCTTTTAATCTTCATGAGTTTTTAAATCTCAATTATACTACAAGCCATAGGTAATTGGAACTAGAGAAAATACTTGATTTAAACCTGGACATCTAATGATAATAATCATACAATGGATAGAATGAACCCGAGATGCTGAATTGATACCAGCATCTCAACAACACTGAATATCATTGAGTGGTGAAGTTAGATCCCCAGACTCTTACAACCTGAATATTATTTTACATTAGTCAAGCCATTGTTTTCTATTTATCTTACATTGCACTTTTATTTACTTAGTCTATAATTTATCTTGTTGATTTAGCACAACTTAATTTTAGTAACTAGACATAATTGAATCAGTTTGACAGTTCCTTATGGGATCAACCCTTACTAAGCATACAATACACTCATGCACTTATGAAGAATTATAATATAACCATCAATAGATCTTAATTCATTCTTAATATTTTGATTTTTATAGGGATATTGAAAGTGGAATATTGAGAATAGATGTTGGGCTCGACACTCGGGAGAGGGAGTTGAGTGAATTAGTATTTTTGATTTATAAACCAATAGAATAATCAATATATAATGAGTTGAGAATACCATGATTGAAGCATAAGTGAAATCAATCCTCTAGGGCTTCTTTATCTTGACTTCTTCTCACATAAGTCCATTCACTTCTATCTCTTGTTTAAATTCTTATTATTTGATTTTCCAAATAAAATTAGGATTTTTCACTACAATAGCTTGTGATTAATTGGAATGTGTAATCCCTTTGGAGACAATAACTTTCTCATCATCCCAGCTATTGTCTTTATTTTAGTTTCTCACTAGTATTGTTACAAGATAATTCTGATTTTAATTTGGATTTTTGCTTTTCATTTTTTTTTGAATTCTCTTTTCTCTTGTTTTTGTTTGATTCAATTCTATTTTGCTTTCTTAACAATGTTACATCTAGATGTTAATTGATGAGACATGGCATCCACCACTTTCCAATGGACTAATGAACACACTATGGTAAGAAGAGTCGCTAGTTGTTTTGAGGTGGATCTAATTACAGCACTCACTGCACTATGTCATCTCTAACTTACCAATTAGCAATAGCCAATTTAGCATCAATGTATGATTCCATTACAAGAAAGTCATCTTCTGCAATTGGATCTTATATGGTTGTAGACCAAACCAAAGAAGAGGTGCAATGTGTGAACAATTTGGGCTATAGCAACTACCATAGAAACAACCTAACAAACCACTATCCTTCATGGTTGAGCAAGCATGAGAATTTTTCATATGAAAATCCTAGGAATACCATGAACCTACCTATTGATTATCAACCCCAACCACCTAAAATAAGGTCTTAAATTGAAGATCTCATTAGTACCTTTATGACAGAAAGTCAGACAAAATTCACTTGGAATGAAGAAAGACTTGATAGTATTGAAATGCACATGGGAGATATAAATGCAACTATCAAGTCTTTGCAAACCCAAATTGGTTAACTTGTTGATGTTTTGAACAATCTATACAAATATGTTTCTTTTAGTAACATTGAGAAGAATATGTGCAAAACGATTGTGATTTTTGAGGATTGTATTGTTAATGATGAAAGTGTTCAAAATCCTTTGGAATAGTACAATGAAAATTCTATAAGTTGGGATATTGCAGAAACTAATGAGATTATAGACCACGTTCTAGCTTTGAATGCACTGCCAAAAGAGAAATCCAATCATATTATTGAAAATATTCAAGAAAAATCATCAATGGAAGAAATCAAAGCTAATTTGGAATTGAAACAATTGTGCAATCATCTAAGGTATGCATTTTTTGGTAATGATTCATTCTTTCTAGTGAGTATTTCTTCTTATTTTTCGAATGTAGAGGTAGGTAAGCTACTTCGAGTCAATGACCATGAAGTGAAGTACAATATCTTCAAGGCGATGAAGTTACTTAATTGGAATAATGATTACTTTGGGATTGATGTAGTGGATGAAATCAAGAAAGAGTTTTAAGAAAATCACATAGATAATGGTAAATCAATCAAGTATATGTATCAATTGGGTGCACCAAAAAAATTTCACAAGCCAATATTAAGATTTAAAGAACCAAAGCACTAAAAAGCCAAAATTCACTGGACATATGGAAGACCATAATTGGGCTGAGACTATAAACAAAGCGCTTCTTGGGAGGCAACCCAAGCTTTCACATTTTCTCTTTATTTTGTTTATTTTCATTAGTTTAGTTTAGGTTATCAATTTAATTTTTAGTTGGTTTTTCTTGATGCAAATGATCCATTCAAAAAGTTGTGCAAACCATCAACAATAACATTCCTACACCATTAGAGGAGAAAACATCCCCACAAGAAAGTTTCTTTCCCCCTTATGCATTAGTTTTAATATTGAGGACAATGTTTTATTTAAGTTTAGGGGTATTTGGGAATTTTCATTCATTTCTTGGCAAAGTTTTTTGAATTTAGGTATAATTTTTTCAATGAGCTTCACTTTTGATGTCATAGTTAAGAAAATCTAAGAGCAATTGTGTGAAATTGATGAATTTTAATGAGTCGAATTAATTCTCTCTCGATGATCATTAACCTATGCTTAATTTTTTATTGCCATTGCACATGATTTAGAAGGAAAGATAAGCACTACCTTGTGATTTAATGATTCTTATGATAAGTCTTTCTTTTTTATGAATGATGAAATTTTTATTAAGCATATTATGTTATAATCATGTAAAGAGTATGTATGCTAGTTATTACTGTTATGAATTTAGTGATATATTTTGATTAACATGAGCATGCTAGAACTTATTTAATTAATCCTTAAGGCAAAATTCTAGATAACATTTTTACTTGAAAGTGATTGAGGCATTGTTTGATCAGTTTGAGCCTTTCAAGCTAGCCTAATACATTCATGTCACTAGTATCCCCATTAAGCCTTATTAAAGAATGACATATGCAAAGTTTGTGAAAAACCATCATTCAACTTTTCTTTCTCTATCCTCATTATCTAGACCCTCTGAGCCTGAAAAATCATGTTTGACCTATTAAGAGATATATTTTATACACATGGTTGTTAAAGAGGTATAAGTGAAGCAAAAGAAGATAAGTTTGGGGGTATAGAAGAGAAAATTGACAAAAGGAAAGGAAGAAGGACAAAAAGAAAAGAATCAATAAGGATCCATCCTTCAATTGGGGGGATCACATCCCAACAAACTCAAAATAAAATAAGTTTAGGGGTGTGGCAGTAACACAGCCCATAAAAGAACGATAAGAGCAAATAAAAAGTAAAGAGAATGAACTATCAAGTGTAAATTCATTTACAATATATTATTCTATAAATCCTTATTCCTTTTCTTTTGTTAGCCAAATTGTTCATTATAAACTAATTGCAATTGCACGGCATCAAGTTTTGTAATATACTAGTAAGAAAGTATCATCTCCACAGGAATTATGTATTCTAATTAATCACTATCTATTATAGTGAATAATCCTAATTTTATTTAGAAAATCAAGTGTTATAAATTTAAATAAAAATTAGAAATAGACAAGCTTTCAAATGGAAGAATTCAAGGTAAAGAAGCTCTGGAGGATCGATTTCACATATGCTTTATCATGGTGCTCTTAACTCATTATACATTGATCATTCTATTGGTTTATAAATCAAGAATGCTAATTCACTTAACTCCCTCCCTCTCTGAGGTGCTAATCTAAGTACCTACTCTATACATTCCAATTTAAATATCCTTATAAAAATCGAAAGGTAAAAAATCCATTGCACTCTGTGATTCTTTTGAATGATTTCATAGAACCTAGAAGCTCTCCCGAGTCATCTAGAATCCAATATTATGATGCCTAGATCATATTCAAGATTACCTCTCCCAAGTATCAAATCCCAAATATGTATTCATTTAATAAATGACCAATAAAATAAAAGCATTAAAAGCAAAGCATCACCAAAAAATAATAAGAACTCTCAATCATATAACTGATTAATCACACCATCATGTCAGCACAAGATCCATCTCCCCTCTAGAAAGAGGAGTTTAGCTACTCATAATGAAATAAGAATCCATAAAACAATCATATAACATTATCAAAATTTTGATTCCAACTTTAATCCAAGTTACAAATGATGAATAGGATGACAAACACTAAAGAAACAAGGATTGAAATGGTAGCAAACTCTACCTAATGGTGTTTGGCTTGATTTGTAACTTGAGACTTCTTCCTCTCAAAAGCCTCTCTAACAATCTACAAAAATTTCCCCTCTACATTCCAAGATCCTCTTTAGGGTGACTCCTTTTTTTTTTTATACTTCCTTCCTTGAAGATTTGTCTTTTTGCTTCTTTTCCAAGCAAATGCAAAAAATCCAGAATTGTGTCTTCAGTTCCAGTGCCGTGACACAGACTTTCTATTTCGCCATCTTTCCCTTTGCCTTGGGTGTATGACGCAGCATGGTATTCCTATGCTATAACATAGACTTGCTATTTTTCATTTTCTAATTCTATGTCGCGGCATATATTTCCTATGTTGCAGCATAGACTTGTTGTCTTCTTACTGCTAGATATAGCTTTAGTATTTCAATCATAGTTTAGTCATACAATAGCATAAGTATATTATTCTTAATTTTTTGGAAAGATAATTTTAAGATATACAACTTTCATATTGATAACTCTTACCAAATCATCCTCTATCACTATCATAAATTGCCTACAAGTGATGCCTTTATCGTAGTTGCTTTCAGCAGGTTTTGAGTCTAGGATAGTTGTAGTATTTTAGTCATATTTTCCACATATTACCTTCAAATATTGTGATTTTTGCTTTTTAGAATAGATAATTTCAATGTCTAAAACTGTTATGTTTACCACTTTTTCTGATTCATCCTCTAGATGTACCCAAAATGCACATTACATACACATACATACCGTAGATTTCAATGTTGTGGCTTAGACTTCCTGTCTGGCCATATTTTCCATACTCTAATTCTGTGTAGTGGCACAAACTTGATGTTTGGCCAATTCTTCACATTTTATGATTAGTGTCGCGACATAGGCTTCCAATTTCATAGCATTGAAAGTACTATCCACCATTCTTTTGCATTCTCTCCATTTCATTGCATTTCCTTGTGTTTTCTCCATTATTTTTTAAGTTGTGTACCTATAAACAAACACAAACATAAACACATCAAATCAACTCAAAACAACTCAAAATCAAACAAAAAGTGAGCTTGAAAAGGAATGATATAAGTGAATAATATTCACTTACCAAACACCCCTAAACTTATAACTTTGCTCATCCTCAAGCAAAACAAAACAAGATTAAACTTATTGCAATAAAACAATACTAAACAATACAAAAACACTTTCATGAAAAAGAGATTGGGAGATTGAATGGGTTCATCAAAAATGGATTCGTATGCATAAAGCTTGAGCAAAATCAGAATACACTATATCTAGAATTTCAACTTGAACATTGCAGTAACTTACTATTGATTCCTCATGTTTTTTCAATAGATAAAGTGTAGCCCCCCATTTTAGGGTACTACACTCATATCCTAGTGAAGGATTCTAGTACCAAATCAGTAGAACCTTTCCTAAAATATGAGATTTTTAATCAACAAAATCACCTATCAAAGCATTCTCAATCTCACACATACATATTTACACACCCACAAATTACCAGAGTCAATTAGAATTCCCAAGGTAACAACAAATAGCAATTAAATCTAAACTAAACTCCAATCTCAACATAAGTAAAGTAAGTCTTGAGTCATCTAAATAAATTTATTACATCACTTGTCTGATCCAATTTAGAGGGTCCACAATAACAAAATAAATGAAAAAAGTCTCTACTACGGTTTCAAGAATTTCACCATCCGTCTGAGCTTTGCACTTACTGCCCTTCATGAGCACCAACCCCCCCTAGCATCTAAAAACATATAAAATAATGGAGTAAGTTTTGGGCAAACTCAGTAAGTAGATTAACTAAAAATCATGATAAAAACATATAAATCAACAATCCAAACATCACATAAGCAATCAATAAGTTCCATAACAAGTATGCTTAACCATATGCTTTCCATGCACAACACAGGCCACATGCTATGCTATATCATGGGGTACTCAAATCCCATATATCATTATCACAACATGGGGCATATAACTCCATATATCATTATCATGCCATGGGGTACATAACTCCCATATTTTACATGTCACATCATGGGGTACACAACTCCCATATGTCCATACCATGTCATGCCATGCAATCATGCCACATGCTCATAAAATTATCTTGTAAATTTTACAAAGTAAAGATCATTCCAAAAGTTCTCATTTCACAAAACCCATATGAAATATCATACATAGAGTATCCAATCAACCATGCACGGAAACAAATAAGCATCCAAAACAACCAAAAACCTACTTACCACAATTCTTCAAATTTTTAGATTTCTTCCTTTATGCCAAGTAACCAAAAATCCACCCATCTCAATCAAGTATCACAACCCTATAGTCATCATAACATGTTCAATCATTTACATGCCACAATTGTGCAAATTAATTTCCCTTTCACTTTCATCAATTTTTACATAGTCTAAATTTAGGTTTTTTATTCCCATTGGCCAAATCAAATTTTCTATACTTTACACACCATTTTTCAAGATAATAATCACTCTAATTATCATGTTTCTCAATTTAAAATATAAAAATTTTATGAATTTGCAAAATAGCCTCTTACTTTGCATATTTGACTT
This sequence comes from Pouteria campechiana, assembly GCA_036873735.1. Classification (NCBI taxonomy): domain Eukaryota; kingdom Viridiplantae; phylum Streptophyta; class Magnoliopsida; order Ericales; family Sapotaceae; genus Pouteria; species Pouteria campechiana. Next base: position 8,862 of record JAYJMB010016945.1, read on the forward strand.
TCAATCGGTAAATCCTCATACATGCTTCATTCTAATCAAGTTTCTCAAAAATTCTACTTCATGATTGGCATGATTAAACACATTAATTATCAATAATTATTCATAGCATGTTCCGCATTATCTCCATAATATAAACAGCCCCTAATTTAATGATTTTCAATTTAATCTTCAAGCCAATGTAATTTCATACCAGTCTTATCATATACAATACATAAATTAGTGTTAAATTCATGGATTATAATCATCACATCTTCAAATAAGTGAACAACCATAAATTTCACATATTTCATGAAATTAATCAGGGTTTTTTCATTCTAATATTAACTCCCCATAATTTTATATGAATTTATCATTTGAAACATCATAATTCAATCCCTTTTTCTAGGATCCAATATTACCTACTAATTTTATAATTAAATTGCATAATTTTTCAATCAAATTCTCACACATCATATAACCTTTATTAATCATGATTTACATTATCAGAATAAATCAAAATAATGGAATTAAACTCACCTTTTAGACTTGGAAAAATCTATTAGGATATATATTATTTTGATGATAACAAAACTTGTATTAAAATAAGAAACCTATATGCTTAAATCTTTAACGATCATATGTATGGTTATGAATTAATAAACATTAATTAACATAAACACATAATCATGAATGATTACACAAGCATATATTCCTTACTTTATGGTGCACACATTATAAATATTAATTCATCTTTATTGCTTAAATATGCTAAATCATATTAAGCACCATAATTATTTAAGCTTTCATAGAGGTGTATATTATTCTTGCTTTACAAAATGTTACAATCACATGAGGATAAAATACATTCTGATATTATATATGAAAGCTAACAACGTAGCAGTTTCAAAAATGATAAAGTGCAAGATAATGATGGTTTGCAACAAATTGCCGCAGCTATCTGCTATATTCCAAAAGGAGCTAAACTGATGAAAATTATAGAAAAAGAAGAAGAAGAAAGCAAAATATAAGAAACAAAGAAAGGTTACACTTGTCTAAAAGAAGCTTCCATTAACAAAAGCATGTGAGAAAAACAAGGCTTCGAAGATATGCTACAACGAGTTTGTGTTGTTTGTCAACCTCAATGAGAAAATATCAACAGACAAATGCAAAACAAGAAGCTAAAAAAGAAGCCATGATTAGAGTGCTTAAATTGTGTTTAAGAAATTCGAACCACTTATATTTAACCTAATCAAAGTTTGTCCAAGACAAAGTACAAGGATGAAGAATCAATTGAACAGCTTGGCAGACAAATGAAAAAAGACAAAGAAGTAGCAACCCAGATGACCATGAATGAGAAAAGAGACTTTGTCTGACCAACAAAGTTAGAAGAACAAATTTGTTAGAGGATAAGAAGGCTTGATAAAAGGGAGTGCAACTTGAGCTCGGCGAAGACAGAAAAATCAAGATTGAAGAACCAAGAAAATTGCTAGAACAAATCCCTTCTATTGCTCGAAGTGTGTAGAAAAGCTAAAGAACTTTGCCTCATCTTCTTATCAAAAGGTCATCTATCACAACAGACCAACTATTAGCCAAAGCAAAAGATGAAGTAGAAGCTACACATTAAGCATAGACAAAGCTAAACAAACAAAGAGGTGCTTGGACCGAAATGGGCTTCAATAGACAAAGGCACGATCGTCTACAACTTATAATAAACAAACCTATGCAACGTGCAAAGTACTCCATCCAAGACAAAGAAAACTTCATCTATCGCTTACACCAGATGAATACTACACTTTGTCTATTCAAGCAAGTTGAAGTAAGCTTCATTTGGCACCTTCAACACACATCAAGGAATAAAGAAAGAATTCACACTTCATTTATTAGTGCAAGGATGAGAGAACTTTGTCTGTCACCTCCAACAAATGACAAAGAACAAAGGAAACATATCCTAGTTCATCTGTTCGAATTAAGGAAACTATTTGCCAATCGATTAGCCCATCTTCATTAGCATCATTCAAAGTTAATCTATTATCTTTAATAGAAAAAGCATATACACGAAGGATTGATAAATAGACAAATCTCCTGGAGGAATTTTGGCAGACAAAGAAGAGTTTGCCCCTCAATCAATTCAACTTCATCTGTGCCATTCAAAGTTCGTCTACTACGTGCAACAGATAAATCATTCTTGCAAAAGTTTAACTAACAGACAAATCATTCTTGTAAAAGTTCAACTGACAGACAAATCTATGAATAATTCGTCTGCAACTAATTGTAGATAAATATACATACAGAAAGGCCATGACTTATCAAAGGAATATTAATTTATGCGACTACGCATACAAATGGCATCTGCACTCAAGCCATCATTATGTAGACATACATCAATCACCATTTTTGATAATAAGCAATGCTGCAAGACTTTCAAAGCTGTGATGAGTCAAATGAGGAACACCTTTTTGCACAACTCATCCTCCTCTTTGAATGGTAATGCAACAGCTCGAGACAAATTAGAAAGACCTAGACTTCAATGATAGAAAACTCAAACGGTCTTATTCATTCAATGTTAGTCTCATTTCTGCATTCAATGGATCCCATCTTCTCCAATGGTCGAGATTTTGAAGAAGCTATTTAAGGATAAGAAGCAGGATGATTCAAAGGTGGTGAAGGAACCCATTTCAAATGTGCTCAACTTTATGCAAATGCTTCCACCCATAGCCAAGAGCTTAAATTGTTATATATTCTTTATGACCTTTAATTTGTAAATCTTTATGGCCATTATTTTTACATTTTGGAAAGATCTTTTTATATTGTAAGAGTTAAAAAAGATCATATCTTCCCCTATGCTTAAATGTGTAATAGTTTTTTGGTTAATATAAAAACTAGAGAGTTTATGGTAAACTTGACAAACCACATTTTAATGAGTTGTTGTTGATCTCTGGAAAATCATCAAGTTTACTGGTGAGCTTCGAAACTAGTAAGTTGGTAGTGAGCTTAGGAAAACTACCAAGTTTGCCTATGATCTTTGAAATGGGTGAGTTTCCTGGTGAGCTCATAAAACCAGAAGAAATGTCGGGGAAACTTGTTTATGTCCCCTGGAGATGGAATCTAGAAGAAGTGTTGGGGAGACTTATGTATTCCATTATACACGGTATAGTAGAACCCAAGGCACAATGAGTTAGTGTTCTTGGAATAGTGGATACAGAGATAGGGTCCTAAACCATTAAAAAAAATTATTTTATCTGTGTATCTGTTTGTTTTATTTCTTTGCACTTTACCATTCCATTATTTATCTTATGACACATTATATACAAGCACAAAAAGAGAGAAATGATCCAATAGGGGTTAAGCAAAGAATTTTTATTTACTCAATTCACTCCTCCCTACTTGGGTTAAGCCATCCTATAGGACTCTAAAAATGGTATCAGAGCAGGCTAGATAAACAATTTTAGTGATCCATTTGGCTAACCCAACATTGTCATCCTCTATGTTCTTCAAAGAGTAGTCCATCTTTCATCTTCTAAATTTTTGATAGATTAAACTGGACATAATGGAAAAGGAGATTGAAAACATCTCTTATTGCCAAATGATTTTCATTTGATGAAAATTTTTTGTATTGGCATAAGCGAGGATGAAGCAAAAGCAGACCTGAAAATATTGAAAACTCATTATATGCTCTCTATGCCACCTTTTATTAGGATGTCTTGGCTTATGAACTGATATGAGAAATCTTAGACAAGCTAAAGACAAATTAATAAGGGACAAAAACACTTAGCACTCACACACCACTTGTGTTATTATTTAAACTAACTTGAGTGCAGGAAATCTAAGAAAGGAGAAAATAAACTCCTAAAGAAGAAGAAAGAGAAAGGAGACTTGGTTTGAATAAACAAATTTAAGATATGATGAAATACCAAGTTCCTTCAAAAGGTAAGTGCAGGTATGGCATCCAAACTCAAATATCCACATCATATGTATCATTATCTATGTCTAAAGTTTTGGTTGTATAGTTTTCCTTTTATTTGTAAAGTTTTATTTATGCATTCCTTTTTATTTGAATTTAATCTTTAAATTGCTTATACCCTTTTTGTTAATAAGAATATAGAATTTATGCTTAGTTCTTTAACTGCTTTTACTCACATGTCTATACAAATTTACATTTTACATTTATAATATTCATTCATTTGTATATTGATAGAATTTATAATTCACATTCTTTTTATTTATTGACTCATAAATATAGAGCCTAGGATTTAGATTAAAAATAAATCATACTTTGAAAACACAAACTAGGCCCTAGAAATAACTCAAAAATAAATAAACAACTTATAACCAGGGATTGGTAATGGAGTAAATAAACCCCTGAAATACAAGAAATAAAAATTGCACATAATTTTTTTATCTATCTATACAACTAGATATGGACTAATATAAGAATTTTTATTTAAATTTCCAAACATATCTTTATCATATACATAACCTAGGAATCTCTCTAGATAAATAAATCTCTCAAAAACATAAAATAAATTTTTTTAACAAGAAGATAAAATAATATTCAAATAATAAATAAATCAAAGATAAAAACATCTAAAAGAAATAAACTTAAAATATACTAAAATTATAAAAGCGAAATTGAATGATCAAATCTCAAAATAATTATAGACAAGATCAAGTTGATCTAGCATATAAAGTCAACTGCCATTCCTAATTATGCTAGTTCAGATGACTCATTGATTAATTGAAGCAAAACATTCACTCTGTTCATTCATGAAAATTACTTTAATTAAACAACTTGATTCTTTGCATACTATTGGATAAAATGATACTTTTCACTAATACATAAGAATAAATGTTCACATCTGTATGAGTCTACCAATGAAGACAAAGTGCAAGATTTTCTTAAGTGTATGCAGAAAAGCTTGAGATGAGCACTGAAGAAGAATGAAGAATAATGAGAAATCAAGACCTTCTTTTAAGCTCACAAATGCAAGCAAATGAGCCAACAAGTTCTAGTTTCAGATTCAAGAAAATGATTAAACAAATTAAGACTATATGCCGGACAATATCATATCTCAAAGGAAGGATCATCAACGTCAAATAGCAAAAGCTAAATGAATAGTCAAGCTGATAAAAATACTTATGAGCTCAAATGAGACATCTACAAAGGAAGCGCTAAAATAGATAAGTTGTCTAACTTGATTATACATTTTCATTGCTATATACTCTAGATGCCTATAAATAAACTCTTTGGATTTAAACTTACTGCTTTGAGCTAAGCCATTTTAAAAATCATAATAAATCTTTAAATAATCAAAACTCTATCATCATTGCAGTCTTAAGGCATAGTCAAGCCTGTTTGGGAAACTTCACAGTTTAAAGTCTTGTATAGGAATTTTATTCCTAGTCATTCCTTTTGTAATAATGTTTATTGGTTTGATCTCACATAAAGAATTAAAATTGAAAAGTAAAACTCATAAAAGACATTAATAGCCATAACACATAGAAAGTTAAAACAGAATTTTTTTAACATTAATAAATTTTTAGTAAAGAAAATAAAAATTAAAAATATCTTTTTTCTTAAAACATCTATAACAGCAACTAACTCTTTTATCTTATCTTGAGCCTCGAAAGCTCCTTCTCCAGAGTCGCAACACGACTCATAATTTTCTCATAAGCAAAACACTGATGGTTCAAGCGAAAGTCGGAAAAAGTGTTTGCCTTCTTGGCATACTTCAGCTCTCTTCTCAGAAGCTTAACTTCTTCCTTCAAAAATAAAATCTAGTTATACCCATCAACCCTTTCTTGCTCCTTCTCTCTACCTCTCAAACGTTGTACTTTCTCAGCCTAAACAAATATCATCTTATATAGAGAAAGCAGTGAATATGAATGGTCAACTCCCAAGAGACGCATTAACTCTATAGGTTAAATCATCAATAACCAATTTCTTGGTAAAAACACTAGAAAAGACACACTAACAAAAGAATAGACCATCAAAACTCGATAGGATTATACAAATTCATATTATTTAAAGTTGTTCACATAAACTATGATTTTAATGAATAAAGCTAGTTGTTTAATTATCTACATTATTTGCAATAAAGAAACATAAAACATAATAAAGAATAAGGAGAATGATAACCATTAAAGAACTAAAGTACTCAAAATTCAAATTAGTCACAATATTTAGAAGTACAAATCCTTAAAGGAAAATTAAAGTGTTCACTCAGCTAAAACATTAACAACTGTCTCTAACTCATCAATCCATCGATAAGCTTGAGCAAGTTCTATCTCCAAGTGCCTAACATGCTCTATGGCTTCCATGTAAGCCATAGGATTTTTGGTCAGAAGATGTGAAAAAATAATTAGTATTACCCTTGATCAAACTTAACGCATGCTTCAACTATTTAATTCAATCTTAGAGAACTTGAATCTTTTTTATAGTACTAGAATTTGCAAAAGAACTTGACGATGCCATAAAGATTGATGAACTATTGTCATGCTTCTGAACCCTTCAATATATGACAGTGAACTTGAAGAGTCTCTCCACTTTCCAAAGAATCTATTAAATATGTCATTAAAGGTTGCTAACCATTTCTCTCGGTAATAACAACAAAAGGGATGCACCGGCTGCATGAATATTAAAAGAGGTAAAAACTAGAGTAATTGTAAAATTAAAAGACTCGACAAGAACCAGAAACTAAGTTCATGCATTGTCACAGCATTTGCATCACTCTTTCAGTATATAGATATGATTTTGATAAATAATGCATGCTTAAATGATTAATGTTTGACTATTGTTCCTTATAGAAATGATTCATGCAATAATAGTAATGTTTAATTATCAAAATGCTTGGAAGATGATTATTCAATCCAATTAATCTGATTATTACAATAAATCATTTTATAAAAAATAAAATTAAGTGATAAATTATAACCAAAAAGGGGGAAAGAAAATTGTTCTAGGATTCAATAAAATAGGGGGAGAAGAATTTAAAGAAACATATAAGACAAATATATTTAAGGGAGAGAACTGGAATTAAAAAGTTGGAAAGTAATAAGCTTGAAAAATATTTTTGATCATGACAAAAAGGGGGAGAGAAATATGTTAGAAAATTGTGAGAGTAATGATTAAATTAGGATAGTGATAAAAGAATCGAACCCATAGGATTATAAGAGACTAATATTCAAGGGGAGTTTTATTACAAAATATAAACTTCTAATCACAAGTCTTCAAAGTTTTATCATAATTAAAAAGGGGGAGAATGTTGAGATTACATATAATTTTGATGATAACAAAACTTGTATTAAAATAAGAAATCTGTATACTTAAATCTCTAATGATCATATGTATGGTTATGAATTAATAAACATTAATTAACATAAACACATACCATGAATGATTACACAAGCATACACTCCTTACTTTATGGTTCACACATTATAAATATTAATTAACCTTTACTATATAAAGCTGTTAGATCATATTAAGCACCATAATTGTTTAAGCTTTCATAGATATGTATATTATCCTTGCTTTATAAAATGTTACAATCACATGAGGATAAAATACATTCTGATATTATATATGAGAACTAATAACGTAGCAAATGCGGAAATGCTCAAGTGCAGTATAATGATTATCTGTAACAAACTGCCATAACTATCTTCTACATTCCAAAAGGAGCTAAACTAATGAAAATCATAGAAAAAAAAAGAAGAAAAGAAACCAGAAGACAAGCAACAAAGAAAGGTTGCAATTGTCTAAAAGAAGCTTCCACGAACAAAAGCATGCAAGAAAAACAAGGGTTCAAAGTTGTGCTACAACGAGTTTGCATTGTCTGTCACCCTTAATGAAAAAATGTCAATAGACAAATGCAAAACAAGAAGCTAAAGAAGAAGACATGATCAGAGTGCTTAAATAGTGTTCAAGAAATTCAGACCACTTATATTTAATCTCATCAAAGTCTGTCCAAGACAAAGTACAAGGATAAAGAAGCAACTCAATAGCTTGGCAGACAAATGAAGAAAGATAAACAAGTAGCCGCCTAGACAACCATGCATGAGAAAAGAGACTTTTTCTGACTAACAAGGTTAAAAGAACAAATTTGTCGAAGGATAAGAAGGTCACATAGAAGGGAGTGGAACTTTAGCTTAGCGAAGACAGACAAATCAAAATTGAAGAACCAAAGAAGTTTCTAGAATAAACCCCTTCTGTTGCTCGAAGTGTGTAGAAAAGCTAAAGAACTTTGCCTCATCTTCCAATCAGAAGGTCATCTATTACAACAGACAAAATATCAACCAAAGTAGAAGACAAACTAGAAGCTGCATATTGAGCATAGACAAAGCTGAACAAATAAAGAGGTGCTTGGACCAAAATGGGCTTCAACAAACAAAGGCACGATCGTCTACAACTTATAACAAACAAACCTATGCAACATGTAGAGTACTCCATCCAAGACAAAGAACACTTCATCTATCACTTATACTAGATGAATACCACACTTTGTTTATTCAAAAAAATTTGAAGTAAGCTTCGTTTAGCACCTTCAACAGACAAAAAGGAACAAAGAAGAAAATTACACTTCATGTGTTAGTGTAAGGCTGAGTGAACTTCATCTATCACCTCCAATAGATGACAAAGAATAAAGGAAACATATCTTACTTCATCTGTTCAAATTAAGGGAACTATTTTCCAAGCATCAATCAAAGTTAATTTGTTACGTTTAATAGAAAAAGCATATACATGAAGGATCGATCAATAGATAAATCTCCTGGAGGAATTTTGGCAGATAAAAAAGAGTTTGTCCCTCAATCAGTTTGACTTTATCTGTGCCATTCAAAGTTTGTCTGCTACATGCAACAGACAAATCATTCTTATGGAAGTTTAACTAATAGACAAACCTATGAAGAATTCGTCTACAATTAATTGCAAACAAATATAGACAGAGAGAGGCCATGACTTGTCAAAGGAGTATTGATTTATGTGAACACGCATACAAATGGCATCTGCACCCGAGCCATCATTGTGTAGACATACATCAATCATCATTTTTGACAATAAGCTGTGTTACAAGACTTTCAAAGCTGTGATGAGTCAAACAAGGAATACCTTTTGCACAACTCATCCTCCTCTTTGAATAGTGATGCAGCAGCTCAACACAAATCAGAAAGACCTAGACTTCAATGGCAGAAAACTCAAACAATCTTATTCATTCAATGTTGCTCTCATTTCTGCATTCAACGGATCTCATCTTCTCTAATGGTTGAGATTCTGAAGAAGCTATTTAAGGAGAAGAAGTGGGACGGTTTGAAGGTGGTGAAGGAATCCATTTCAAATATGCTCAACTTTATGCAAATCCTTCCACCCATGGCCAAGAGCTTAAACTATCATCTATTCTTTATGAGCTTTAATCTACAAATCTTTATGGCCATTATTTTTATATTTTGGGAAGATCCTTTTACATTGTTAGAGCTAAAAAAGATCATATCTTCTCCTATGCTTAAATGTGTAATAATTTTCTATTTAATCTAAAAACCAAAGAGTTTGCAGTAAACTTGATAAACCACATTATAATGAGTTGTTGATGATCTCTAAAAAATTATCAAGTTTGCTAGTGAGCTTCGAAACCAATGAGTTGGTAGTGAGCTCAAGAAAACTACTAAGTTTGCCTGTATTCTTTGAAACAGGTGAGTTTTCTGGTGAGCTCATAAAACCAGAGGAAGTGTCGGGGACACTTATGGATTCCATTGTATGGGATATAGTAAAACCCAAGGTACAATGAGTTAGTGTTCTTAGAAGAGTAGATGTAGGGACGGGGTCCTGAACCACTATAAAAATCATCTTCTCTCTCTCTTTGTGTGTGTGTGTATTTGTTTTATTTCTCTGCACTTTACCATTCCATTATTTATCTTATGCCACATCACACACAAGCATGAAAAGAGTGAAATGATCCAACTGGGGTTAAGCAAAAAAAATTTATTTACCCAATTCACCCCTCCCCTCTTAGGTTAAGTCATACTACAGGACTCTACAAAATCAATAATATTACTATCACTTCCAACCGGTTTTGCCCACTTGATTTTGATGAATACTTGATGAAAATATTGTTGCTATCTTGCTACCTTTTTGGATTGATTGGAGGAAATTTTTATTGGAGAATTTGGGGAATGAATTCAGATTGAGATGGGGAGAAGAGGGCTATTTACATTGAATGACTTACTATTGACGTGAACTCCATTCTATACAACTTTTGTTAACTCCATTGTTAGAAATTTTGGATAGCTTGCAACCCACGCATAGCAAATTTAGAATGCAGCTTACATACATAATATTTTGGGTAATTTGATAGCAATTGGACTCCTTCAATTACGTATAAACCTAATATAAATTTAGATAGGAATATATGTTAATTAATTCATATTATTTATATCTCATATAAAATAAATTTTTATGAAATTAAATTATCATCTTGGATAGCAATATAAATATCCTTGATCATACTTAAATTAGATAGCAACTTGATCATTAATTAACTTCCAAATTTCATCATTAATTTAGCATTCAAATTTCTCATTTTTGCTCTTTGTACTATAATCAACTTAGAAGTAATTTTAATATAAATTAAGGCCTATTCATTAAAAGTGTTCAACACAAAAGTTGTATATTTTTTTTTATCTTTCCAATTAATCAAGAATCACCACATTCTGAGTTCATATGAAAAAGTTATAGCTAAAACACTATAACTATCTTCAATTCAAGAGGTGTCACTTTATGCGCCCCACGACTCAAAATATAAGTTTAATTAGAAAAAGTAGTCAACATTAAAATTTATCCTATGAAAATATCTATACAATGCAATACAAATCAACTAATTTGAGTTTTTATGAGACAGTTATAGCTAAAATACAAAAAATGCTCCAAAAGAATGAAAATTTTGGAGATCACATTAAATTTTGTTTCAGAAATCATATTAAATTTCCTAATTTACATCATTAATCTTCATGTCTGATCATCATGATAATCACTCCTAATCATGTGTAAATTAAATAATAATTTGATCATGTGTAAATTAAATAATAATTAGGCACCAAATCAATGCACTAAAATTCAACAATATATCTCTCATGTTTTATATAAAAGAAAAATTTGCTAACTCAATAATGCAAAGAAAAATAAAATTTACCTCAAGATTTCACATCCCACCCCCCTTACAAAAAGTTTCATCCTTAAAACTTTAGACTGCATTTCACAAGGATATTTATCTTGTATTTCTTCCTCTAGCTCCTAAGTAGCCTCGTCTTCATTATCACTACTCCATTGGACTTTCATAAGTTAGATCACCTTGTTCCTGAGTTGTTTCTCTTTATTATCCAACAACTTGATTGACTTTTCTTCATACTGCAGGTTCTTCCCAACCAGTACATCCTCCAGTCTCAACACATGAGACGGGTCTAGCTCATACTTCCTCAAGGAAGATGTAGGAAAAACATCATGCACATCACTCATAGATGGTGGCAATGCGAATCTATATGCTACCTTGCTAATTCATTCTAGTATCTCATATGGTCCAATATATCTAGGGCTCAACTTGCCCTTAATGCCAAATTGTACCACTTTCTTCATAGGAGACACTTTTATACTTTGTCCCCCACCTAAGATTCAAAATCATGGCTTTGATTATCAGCATAACTCTTTTGACATGATTGAGCTATCTGTAGTTTCTCCTAAATTTGTGCCACCTTGTCCACGATGTCAACTATCATCTATGGACCATCTATCGTACTCTCACCCACTTCATCCCAATGTAATGGTGACCTACATTTCCTACCATACAATGCCTCAAATGATGCGATCTGAATGCTTGAATGATAATTGTTATGATATGTAAACTCAATTAATACCAAATACTTAGCCCATGATCCACCCCACTCAAGTATACATGCTATTAACATATTTTTTAGTTGTCTATTTACTCACTCTGTCTGTCTATCTGTTTAGGGGTGATATGTAATGCTAAAATCCAATCGTGTCCCCATGACCTTATGTAGAGCTCTCCAAAACTTTGAGGTAAAAACCAAGCCTCAATCTTTACTTTTGAGAATCTTTTGAGTATTGTGTCAGCATTCTGAGTTGCTTCTAACATGCTAAAATTTCTTTTAGAATAATTCTATATGCCTTAATATTGTTTCTGAGGTTCTTCTGAATGTGGAATAATTTTTCCAATTTAACTCTAAGGGTCGAATTTATTTTTGACGTTCTTGACTTTTTCAGTTTACTTCTAATGTATTTTTTTCTTTTCTTTGAAGGTATTTTGAGAAGATTCTAACTTTAGAATTTTCTTTTGATTTAATTTTATATGCCTTGGTATTATTTTTGATGTTCTTTTGAATGTGGAATAATTCTTCTAATTTAATTCTATATTCCTTGGTATTATTTTTTACGTTCTTTTGAAGAACTTCTAAGTGCAGAAAGTTCCTACGTTTAACTTCTTACATATTTCTGCAAATTTGAGAGAGTTATGTTCGACTTCTAATGTGTAATAATGCTACACTTTGACTCTGAGGAAGTTTTGATCTCCCTCTGACATGGTTTCTGAGATATGTCTAATTACTTTTGAACTCTTTCGAGTTTCACATTGTGTTTTTGATATGTTCTTATATGCTTCTACGAGGTTCTGAGGTGTTTCTTTAATACTTTTTGAATTTTTGAATTTTTGAATTTTCAAGCTAAGTCTCTAAACAAGTTCTGATTTAATTCTGATCGATTTTTGAATAACTTTTATTTGAGCCTTCCTTTTAAAAATATCTTTCTTTGAAGGTTTAATGTAATAATTTTACAATTAACATCTTTTATTACTTATAATTACTCTCCTTAATCTGTTTTAATATTTGAATGTTGCATCACTTGGAAAGTAACCTATTATTACTTTAATTCTTCACTCATTTGTTTGTTCATCATCAAAACTAAGTTATCTAACCTCATTCATCATCAAAATCAAGCTTAGTAAAGGGTTTAGACTTAACACTCTCAAGTAGGGATTGAATGTTTTTCTCGATTGTCCTTCTATCCTCTTCTTGATCCATCAATGTTGCATTTATAACTATCTTGAATTCTAATAATTGGTGGTAGGTGAATTTCATTAATGATAGAAGACCATTCTAATTAGCACATTTGAATCTTTTTCTTCTAATTAATTCTCATCTACTGTAATGCCTGCAAAGCTGACTTTAGAGAAGATGATTTTTTAATTCTTAATAAGTGTCTATTGAAGAGATGCTACAATGGCTAATACTTTCATCAATTTAGAAAGAGCCTCATTAATGTTGGATGAAGTCTAATGATTCAGCTTGTCCGTGGCAAGTAATAGATAAATGTAGTTAGCGTGGACAAATTATATTTTCAACAATTCATCTTGTACTTTATCTATGGCAAGAGGATAAATTGTCTTTCCAACAATTCATCTTTTAATTTATCTGTGGTAAGCGAGGATAAATCATTTTTCTAGTAGTTCATCTTTTACTTTGTCCATAGCAAGTGATAGACGAATCTAGTTAGTATAGACAAATCGTCTTTACAGCAGTTTGTCTTTTACTTTATCTGTGGCAAGCACAGATAAATCATCTTTCTGGTAGTTCATCTCTTACTTTATCCATGGCAAGTGACAAACAAATTCAGTTAATGCAAATGAATCATCTTTCCAATAGTTCATCTTTTACTTTATCTGTGCCATGTAACAAACAAATTGTAGAGGTGTAGCAGAGACAGAGATGGCTTTCTAGTAGTTCATCTCTTACTTTGTTTGTGATAAGTAACAGACAAATTGTAGAGGCACAGACAAAAATGGCTTCTCATATTCCCAAACAAAGTAAGCTATTCATCTATAGCTTACTTAGATCAAACGAACTCTATTGTTCCACATTTGTCTAAGTTGCAAACAATCATTGGCTTGGTAAGCTATTTGTCCATAGCTTACTTATGATAGACGAGGTTTGTTATATTGCTCATTACTTTGCATTTGTCTGAGACAAACTTCACTTTGAC
>JAYJMB010016945.1:31809-44104 GCA_036873735.1 Pouteria campechiana
ATCGTGAGCATGATTAACAACTTGGAGTTTATAAATGATGGTTGTATCCTTCTTTACCCTTAATTCCACAATCATGGAGTTTATAAATGATGGTTGTATCCTTCTTTACCCTTAATTCCACAATCATGGGTTATTTTTCTTCTTGAGTAACATCTGCCCATTTCCTCTTATCTGCCATGGGTATCAATGCCCTTACAATATAGCGAATGGTCCTTGGCAGATGCTTCCGACCTTGTTCAGATGTCTACTTCCTTGTATCAAGGTCGATCTCAATGGGTAGTACATTGAGGCTTTTCTTCATATCATTGATAAATGAGAACTCATTTTCTTTTTCATTTCTTGTCAAGAAACAATATTAGAGTGTTAGATGTCACGAAATATATTTATTTTGGTAGAACTTATGATACAAATGTGTTCTAGCCATAAAAGAAATGCATAGTATTGAAAAACATACCACTGGAGGTCACCTTAGTCCTTGATGACGAATAAAAGTCCCACATTTCTGATCCAGAAGCATTGGGGCATGGGCTAGTGTGCAGTTGCAAATGGGGCCCAAAGGGGCATTTAGACTCCTGGATTTCAACTAATGCCTACTCCAAAGGTAGTGGGATGTCCACATTATCCTCTTGTATAGGAGGCACATCAGAGACAAGCCGTGCAAGCAGTGTAAAATGAGCCCATCCTCGATTATGTCTAGAGATCATGATCAAATACCTATAAAATATAAGAACGATGTTTTTCAAAATCATCAAGCCGTCTTTTTTTATAGAATGGTGAATGTAATCTATATGTATGAATGGGAGCAACGATTTAATGAAAATATGTATGAATGATTAATAATTTCTAGGTCGACTACATATAGTAGTATACGCAACCATTTTGGGTTGGCTCATATACTAGCTAATGAAAAATGGCTGCTTATACTACTATATGCAACTGACATGCAGCCAACCTAAAATGAATGCATATACTATTAAACGCAAAAAAGAAAAGAGAAAAAAAGGTAGTAACTCCACAATACTCCTTTCAAAAACATTCTTATCTCATATAAATTATGAAATGGGTATATATAATTGGGAAATAAAACCCACAAGCTTTTATAGCATTGAAATAATGTTAAAATTTTAGTTTACTATATATAATCATATATATATATATGATTTGGGGTTAAAAATTATAGTTCTATATGTGTTGTTAATCATTTTTCTGGCATGAGAATCATCCATGTAAAATACCAATAGATTTTTGAAAAATCATCTATGATTTTTGAAAGAAGCATTGTGGAGTCACTGCCTTTTTTTGCATTTAATACTACCACATGTGGCCGACAAAAATGACTGCATATAGTAGTATATGCAGT
This sequence comes from Pouteria campechiana, assembly GCA_036873735.1. Classification (NCBI taxonomy): domain Eukaryota; kingdom Viridiplantae; phylum Streptophyta; class Magnoliopsida; order Ericales; family Sapotaceae; genus Pouteria; species Pouteria campechiana. Next base: position 33,170 of record JAYJMB010016945.1, read on the forward strand.
TGTTTTTGGTTGGCCACATGTAGTAGTATATGCGGCCGACTCAAAACAACTTCATATAGTATGGATTTGCAAAAAAATAAAAAATAAAAAAAATTTATAGGCAGTGGCTCCATAATGCTCCTTTCATTAATCATAGATGTCTCATAAACATAATGAAATGAACATATACAATTAATAAATAAAAACCCACAAGCTTTTATAGCATTCAAATATGCTTAATATTTTAAATCACTATATATCTATTCATATATTAATGCTGTGGGTGAAAAAATTATAGTTGTATATGCATAGTTAATCAAATTTGTCTCATGCGAATTATGATATAAAATATGTTAGGACGTGCTATACAAATAACATTCATGCTTGCTTGAAAAAGTTTTTGGCTTTTTGAGTTTAATATTATATGCAATCGACCATAATCGGCTTCATATAGTAATATATGCAATTGACCCAAAACGGCTGCATATGGTATTAAATGCAAAAAAAAGCAATGACTCCATAGTGCTCCTTTCATTACTCATAGACACCTCGAGTAAATTATGAAATGGGCATGTATAATTGAGAAAGAAAACTCACAAACTTTTATTGCATTCAAATAATGTTAGTATTTTAGTTTACTATATATAATCATATATATATGATTTGGTATTAAAAAATCATAGTCATATATGCGTAGTTAAATAAATTTTTCCCCTGGGAATCATGATATAAAATATGTATGGATGTGCTATACTACCACATTATGATTTCATGAAAAAGTTTTTCCTTTTTGGGTTTAATATTATATTGCATGAGGATGTGCTATATAATATAAAAAAAAGTTGTGAATTTACACACCGGGGTCGGTAGGCGGGTGAACTTTTGGAGATACTTACAATATTTTGGTCATATCTTCCTTATCTCAACTTGGAATCACGTGATTTTTAGTTTTTTGGTATATAATATGAAGTAATACAACTTTAATATTGAACACATTTTTTGAATCATCCTCTATATATGTTAAATTGTTTTCCTAAATTGACACCTCTTAACAATTTTCACCTTTAATTTCATCTAAAACTATAGCAATAGTTGCAGTTTTTTGATGATATATTCCTCATAAAAACTTAGAATCATATGATTCTTAATTTTTTAAATAGACAATTTGATTTATATAATTTTAATTTTGAATACTTTCTTTGAATTAGCCTATATATATGTCAAACATTAACTACAATTGATGCCTTTGTCATATTCAGATGCCCTGAAAGATGGAAAACATTAATAGGTGTCACTTTGGGGCAATTTGTGAGGAGGATAGACATTGATTCAGAGAAATTATTCAATATAGAAGTTGTATCTTTTCTAATTATCTATCCAAAAAATCAAGTATCACATGATTAATAGGTGTAACTTTGGGAAAATTTTTGGGAATATATTGGCTGATTCAAAAACATATAAAAGTTGTATCTGTTAAAATTATCTATCCAAAAAATTAAGAATCACATGATTCCGAGTTCATATGAGGAAGATATGGCTAAAATACTATAACTATCTTCAAAAGAGTATGTGAAAGGTGGTACCGTAGGCACCCGCCGCTACACTCGCACTTCAATCAATAGGCGTGGGTGCCCACAGTATTGACTGCGGATGTTGAGGAAAGAGGTGAAGTCTTTGGATGTCCGTGCTCGTGGTATCACCTGCCGATGGAATAAAAAAAATGCGGGACATCACATTCTAATCCTAATTCGTCGCCCACCCATCTTCCTCCCCTCTCTCTACTTCGGTGCCCTCTGCCCCAACTTGTGCAATTGCCCCCCCGCCCCCACCCCTCTTCTCTGTGCCCTCTGCCCCCCTCTGATCTTTGCTCCCTCAGCCTGTCTGACCGAATCTCCCCTTGTTGGACAACTTAAAATCACATGCCTTTGGTTCACACTGGGAGTGAGTTAAGGCAAATAATCAACCATCTAATGTGTTGATTGGTTAGCAATGAGCTACACTTAATTAATATTTTAATGGACCATCTAAACAATTTTGGTTGGACCATTTAAATTAAAAATGCAATTAATGTCTCAAAAAATACCTTACTTAAATTCCAATGGAGCCAAAGTCCTACCATATCACCATGGCTCTACCATGCCACCATGGCTCCACCATGCCAAGAGGAGCTCTAATATACCAACATGGTTCCACTATGCTAAGAGGTGCTCTATCATGCCACTATGGCTCCACCACACCAAGAGGTACTCTACCACGCCAGCTATAATTTGCAAAGGTAGGCTCCACCACGCTAGCTATGCTTTACAATGCTACTAAGGCTCTACCACACCAGTTGTGCTCTACAATGTCAGGCTTTGCCATGGAAGCTGTGCTCTGCAACATTAGGCTCCGCCACGCCAGTTGTGCTTTGCGACTTCAAGTTCCGCTACACTAGCTATGCTTTACATTGCTACTAAGGCTCCACCACGCCAGTTATGCTTTGTAATACCAGGCTCCACCACGCCACCGAGGCTCTGTAATGCCAGGCTCCACCACACCAGTTGTACTTTGCAACACGAGGCTCTACCATGCAATTAAGGCTTCGCTTAGCCACCAGGTAGGATCCACCACGCCAAGAGGTGCCCTACCACACCACCAAGCAGGCACCACCACGCCAGTTGTGCTCTGCAACACCAGGCTCCACTATGCCAGTTCCATTCCAATGGCTATAAAAGGCCCAAATTTTAAAAAGACAAGAGATATCTTCTTTTGAGAGAGGGGGTGTTGTTTATGCTAGAATTCATCTTCTTCCAAGGCCAAACTTTCTTGAGACATTTTTAAGAGATAGACTCTACTGAGGCATTTTCTCTTTTTGAAGATAGACTCCTTTTTTCTTCCACCTTGAAGTTTCTTCTTCTTCCAAATAGTTAAGGAACTTGGGCTTTATTTTATTTCATTTTGAGGTAAGTGCCTTGTTGTTCTAAGACCGTCATGGCCATTTGATCACAACAGTTTCTTCTGCTTTGATATGGTGGGTTTACTACTCCAAGGAAGGCAACCATTAGAACTTTGTGGTCTCTTGAATGAGAAGTATTGGATTATCATAAAAATTCATCTCTTTGAGTTTCATACTTTTACAAATATTAATAAAAACAAGAAAAATGAACTCTATTGATGGGTTCTATGCCAAATATTGAATAAGAGGAGCTTCTATTAATGACGGACTTTTGACTTGAGTATAAATGAGGAAGATGACCACTTTTGGTGAACTCCTTAAATTTACTATTCTCTTGATTATAAGACCAAATTATCCATTATTAGAGTTGAAACCCAAGTGGGCCCCACATGAAGGCGGTGCCTATGCATTATGGAGATGATAGCATGGGCCCCACCTATCATTTCACATTGTCCAAATAAAAATTTAGGAATAACCACTAGTTGTAACTGTGATTAGGCTTAATTTCAACTAATTAAGTCAATCCACATAGTCCAAGTTGTTAAATCCTTTCAATCCATATAAATCCAGATCTATGATCTCTCACAAGTTAAACAATAGAGATTGTCCGCTTTTGTCTTTCTATGAGATATTAAAAAATGCTGCCCATCCACTCATTCAACAGCCTAAGTGTAAGACTAAGTCACTGAGTTGTGACTCACCGAGTCACTGAGTTGTGACTCACCGAGTCACTGAGTCATGAATCACAGAATCAAACCTTAGCAAATATCACTCACCAAATCATTCAAAAGCCTAAGTCTAAAATCGGGTCACCGAGTCACTGAGTCATGACTCACCGAGTCAATCCTTAGTAGATACCATTCATCAAATCAACCAAATTCTTTTATCCTAGTCCCACTCTTCCTAAGCTTCTCATGGGTAATTGAAAGAGTCGAGCTAATACCACTCTTCCTAAGCTTCTCATGGGTAATTGAAAGAGCCAAGCTAAATCTACTCATCCTGGTCTCACTCTTCCTAAGCTTTTCATGGGTAATTAAGAGAACGGAGCTAATCCCACTCTTTCGAAGCTTTTCATCGGTAATTAAGAGAGATGAGCTAATCTCACTCTCTTCGTAAACTTTTCATGGGTGATTGAGGTAGTTGAGCTAAATCCAGTCATCCTAGTCCCACTCTTCCTAAGCTTCTCATAGGTAATGTGAGAAAGCTGAATCAAACCCTAGGTCACCTGTTTTGTTATGGTCTCTTTCAGATCAAAATCACCTACTATCTTTATAGTTTTTACAGTTTAAATAATTTAAATCATCCAATCTTGATTCCATTAGGGCAAACCAATTAAATCAAAATACTCATTCTTTAGGTTGACCCAATGTCTAACAACCCAGTGTAGAGTCGTGCTGTCTTATCTGCCCTTTGACTTGAGGCGATCTCCTAAATATCAAGTCATCGCAATATGCTTAGCAATTCCAACGACAACACAAATTTATTTTGAGAGAGAGTATATTTTATTTTTAGGTCTCTAAATACATTGTATTTTTTCTTTTAATCAAGGGTTTTCTCCCATTGAGGAGATGTAATTAGGACCACTTGTGATCTGGGTTATGGATATGTAATTTTCTGATGTACATAGCAAGTGTAATCAATTAAAGACAATCAACTACAAAATGAAAATTATTCAATTTATTATAATATGAAAAAAAATCTTTATGTTGTTCCATTTTTGTTTTAGTTTCTCTTTTTGTACTTGTTACGAAATTGGTGAAACCGACGTGAAACATCTCACCCTTCATCTTTAAGGAAAAGTAATGTCAATGCATTTTAGAGACCTTATTTTTTATGGAACCAACTAAGCTCTTCTTTTGCTTTTTTGCAGATCTTTAGTTATTTCCACATTCACTTTCTCTCCTTTCCAAAACTCAATCCTAATGGCATCATCACTCGCATTCGGATTCTTGCCAGGTGGCAACTTTTCCATCAACACCCCCTGAAACTTCGATAGGAGTGTCCCTCACTCCATCATGGTGCTGACCAGCTCAGCACTAGTCATTTATAAGAGGGAAGCGGCTCTAATTCCTCCCTCACCTAGAGCTACATCGGTAGCTTTTAGAATGATTTCGGTAGCACCTAAGGCTACCTTAGTAGCTCCAAAGTTTGCTTCTCCTATTTCAACCTCCGTTAGCAATGAGGTTGGAGAGAAGAAGCATAAGAAGAATAAAAGACAAAGCAGTAAGGTTGTTCCTCCTACTCCTTGAGTTATCGGAGATGAACCTGTCTCCGACGCTGCTCCAAGAAGTCCCAAAATCAGAAGTGACCTGGCTTCTTCCTATCTCGAGTAGAAGACAAAGGTGACAGCTCTCCACCTTCCCAAGATGATAAAGGGGAGGCAGATAAGAACTCTCTTCAATACTAAATTTGTTAATCATTTTGGGAGGTATGCACTAGCAAGGCTCCTAACGGCTTTGCTCAACTTGGCAGAAGGAATGGGAAGAGGATAGTGAAGAAAGGAAAGCTGAAAAAGAGTTCAATCTGTAGGTTAATAACCCAAAAAAGGAAGGATGGAAGCTACCTTTTGAGAAGCATATTGCAATAGTAAGAAGACTATCTTTATCCCAGGATGAACACTAGAGAAACAATATGTTCGTTGTCCTAGTGAATCTCTCTTATTCTTAGAAGAGAGAAATTGATAGGACAGACACTCTTTAGATGCCAAGAAAGGCATTGAAGGTAGAGAAAAGAGAAAAAAAGGGTTGATTCTAGTAGCCCAAAGAAAAGAGCCCAGACGAAGAGGAAGGTGCAGCCTGTTAGTGTTTGTACCACTTTAGTTGACAGGGACTTGTCACCGGCACTGCTTAACCCACCTCATCAAAGAATTTTCACAATGTTAATGGCTAGATTTATGGTGCCTTACCCAATATTCTATTCTTTGTTAGAAGATGTTAGGAGAAAAGATCATGTGTCTACCTCTTCCCACCAATTGATGCACAGACACCAATTTGTCCTGACATTCACATCTTACATGGCTGAGGAAAATGCAGCTTCCACTTCCATGGAAGAAATAACGTGATGATTGTGTACATCCCATTTGATCTATGGCAAAACTGGATTCTAAAAGGTGTAAGGAATACAACCTGATTATGCAAGTGTAGAAAATAAATTCAATGGAAGCACATAAACACACAATAATAAAGACATAAGGATTATAGTGGTTAGGGCCCTCTCTTGTCACTTACTCTACTCTCCAAGGTTTCCCCAACCTTGGGTTCCACTATAACTAGTGGAATCACAACCTTGTTTGGTTTTATGAGCTAATCAAGAACTCAATACTGGTTTTACGAGCTCACTAGAAACTCTACAACTATTGGTTTTCACTGAGCTCTCCAACAACTAATACAATTTAGTTTCCCAAAAGCTAATTAGCAACTCAACCTTTTCGGGTATACATGTACAATAAAATGCCTCTAACTAGGCCTGGATGTACAGACAGTTTAAGCTCAAGTATTAAGATAAAATATTAAGCTCATGGTGCTTTCAGATCTCCCTTAATGATTTAGTGATGAATCTTTGAAGCTTTTTGTTCGTTGAAGCTTATTGGAGAGAATGCACCTTTTTGAATTTTGAGTTCTTGTGTTTATTTCATTTAATCTTCTAAAAACCTTCTCTTTCTTTCTCTGGAACTCCGATTTATAAGTTCCATTTCAAACTAGTCGTTGCTTCTTAAATTTTTTCATTGTTGCAAATGCCTCATTATAAACCACACGACGCTGTCTCATTGTGTTGTTTTGGAGTCTCCAAAGTCACTTTTGGAGCCTCCAAAGGTTAGAGTCCATCTGTCATGAGTGCTTATGCTTCGTCAACTCCAAAGTGCATTTTGCGCCTCCAAAGCTATGTATTGATCATCCAAAATAAGTATTTAGCGCTTTTGAAGCACTTGGATCATCTCTAGATCATCCAAAGTCATAACTTTGGATTCTCATTACCTAACAGCTCTTTCGCACTGCTAGAGCTTCTTCTGCATGCGAAGCTCCTCTTCTTCTTATCTCCGAAACTCTCTTCTTCTTCAACTCCGAAGCTTTCTCTTCTCATGCCTCCAAAGTAATGGCGTCACCTCCGAAATCCTCTTCATTGCCTCCGAAGCTTCCTTTCTTCATTAACTTCGAAGTCACGTTGCTGCCTTTGATGCTTAACAGCATTAACTCCGTAGCTTGTCTTCTCAATTCCAAAACTCTTCTATTAAGTTCTGAAGCTTCTATTTTGACTACAAAGTTTCTTCTTCTCAACTTTGTAGCTCTTCTTTTCGACTCCGAAGCTACTTCCAAAATTGAAAATCTTACCAACATAATTATTAGTTTAAATCAAGTTATTAATAGGTTTTATTAATCATCAATACAAGAGCCTTTAACTCAACAAATTGGAATTGCTCGAGATTGAAAATTAGTGTTTAAGAAAGATATATGCATAACAGAATGTTGGCCAAACTTCTAATCCTAGCCAACTATCTAATGTTGCACTTCCTCTCAACCTTCCATCCATGGGAATAGTCATGCTACTGAGACCGTTCATCTTTAACCCGCCAAGAGGGGATCCCATAGTAGTGGATGACTCACCCCTTGCTTCTCCAATTGCTTTACAGTGACAATTTCCTAATGTTAATATTTGTACACAACCATTTGGTACAAACACTCCACCACAACCGTTCAATGCAAATATGCATGCACAACCATATCAAATGAACCCAGATCCCATGATACACTTTAGTGAAATGATGAATGACTGGATAGATCAACGACAAATAAACTTGCCTTCTCAAGTGCCAAAGATATATCATTAGCCTTATCCACCAGAGATCGAGAATGAGCCATTTCCACCGGATTTCCAGATAATTGACTTTCATACATTTGATGGAATGCATGATCCCTAGCACTATCTCACCCTCTTCAATCTTAAGATGGTAAACTACATTGTCTATCACAATCCCTATTTTAGATTATTTAGCTCATCACTCAAGAGACTAGCATTCTAGTGGTACTTCACACTTCTAGCAGGGTTAGCAAGACCTGGAATGACATGCAGAACCTCTTTCTTGCAAGATTCTTTATGACTAAGAAAGATGTCACATTAGCAGACCTCTCTCTCATGAAGCAAAGGGATGACGAACTAGTAGAGGAGTTCATTTATTGCTGGCAGAAGGAAGCAAGCAAATATGTGGTAAATTTAACAAAGGAGCAAAGAATTTACCTATGTTGCAATGACATCAAGGTTGACCTCGCAATCTTAGTAAATGAGCATATCACCACCTTTTAGGCGTTAGCTAATGAGGTAAGTTGAAAGGAACACCTCCTTTCTCTCTCTAGAAAGAGTAAAGTCCAAGATGATAAGCAGAAAGAAGTACTTTTTGGTCTAAAAAAAGAATAAGAAAGAGGCAAACCAAACATTTCTATCAACATCACTGAGACCAAAACTAGTGGTAATGACTAGTAGCCGAAAAAAAGGGGGATTTCGGAGCTAAAATACTAGTACTCTGATGAGGAAGTGACACCAATTCTATTGGAGCTCATTCAATCAGGCAATATAAAGCTACCGGAACCCTTGTTCTCAGCAGAGGCAGATAAGGTGAACCATCCCCTATATTGTCATTACCATTGGGGTATTAATCACCTGATGGTTAAATGCAAAATAGTAAGGAGAATTATTAATCATTACATGAAGATTAGGATTATTACACCAAAGAAAGACACACAGGCAATATCTAAAACATATCAGTAAAAGCAATTTCTGATTTAGTAATGCTGGAACAAGAATTTGATCGTTAGTTCCTAAAAACCTTTAGCCAAGAGGTGCAAAGGGAAATCATGGCTGATGATGAAGATTGGGATCTTGTTTGCCCAAAAGACATTCTAGAGGTTCCATTGATGAGATGTAAGGGACAAAACCATCAAACCAAACATGCAAAGTAGAAAGAAAGAGAAGAGCGCCTGAAGGATTTTTTCTCATATCCTTAAAGGATACATTGTTGGCCATCATTGTTCCAACCATACATCATTGAGGATTACTCTAGCCCAAGAGGCTTAAATCCTTCCATAAGAAAATGGTGGAAAAAAAGAAAAATAGAGCCTTCCTTAATTAATGGTGCCCAGAGCTCTATGTTTGGGGGCAATCACCATCACTTTCGTCAGTTATAAACATAAGTATGGGCAACACTTTGGGATAACTTACCAAACTTGGGAATTGGGAATAACCTAATCTCTAATGAAGATAACCTATTTGAATATTTGGTAGTGACATCTTGATATTACATTGGCGGAGAAGAGGCCTCCACAAGCCAGCCAACAAGAAGCAAGAACATTCTTATAAAAGGTGCGATCACCCGAGAAAGCACCAACGCCAAGGGTTCACCGTATTCAATGTTTGTATTTCATTGGTCACACACCTTCTCAGCTATGCTAACGAGTGCTACAAAGAAAATCCAAACCTTATAAAAATGCATCAGAATTTTGAAAATTCACTTTCTACCGAAGTAAAGAAGAACTGGTTCCAAACTCTGGTAGTATAGGGCTCTAGAGAGTGAGTCACCTTGCAAGATATCTTCCTGCTATGCTTCCTTTCTAGAAAAAAGGAAGGAATGAAGAATTCTCTTATCAACTGGGACTAACATTTTGGCAAGAACATAACCAATTATGTTCACAAATTAAGGGACGCTACTTGGAGTGATCCACAATCACTTGATTATCCAAAGGTTGAAGAAATCCATCTTTGCCTAGCAAAGAGAGCCTATTTTCACCATTGAATATCGTCTAGCTTTATAGAGGCTTTCGATCAAATTGAAAAGAAGAAGATGAAGGCAATAGACAACCTTCCAAAGGAACAAGTCTTTATAGAATCGCCTATCATAAGGGTCCTTGAATACCTGAACTACATGAAGGCCCCTATTTTGATGGTAGTTCCAGAAACTAAACAAATCCATTACTTAGGGTGGCTCATGATGAAGTTATTCAAAGAAAGTTATAAGGCTATGATTAGACACCTATTCCAGTATCAAGCCTTGGTGCGAATAACATCCCAGAACAAGATATATGCAATTGGAAGCTTCCCATTTTTGCTTGCCGGTAATAGTCATGCTCTAAAGTGGATTGCGACATTGCCCGTTGAATCATTCATATCTTGGGAGGCATTGATTGAAGCATTCATACACAGATTTCATGACTACACCTCTCAATTCTCTAAGGCACAAGTGCAATGAATTCATCCTATTGAAGGGGAACATCTTTATGATTCTACCTTGAGATAGTGCATGGTTCCCCTTTATTTCCCTGTGTTGTGAGACGAAAGGCACATAATATGGGAATGCATTGTCGCATTGGGAAAGGCCTTTCCATTGCCCAAAGAGATACCTACTTCATCTCATAGATTGCTCAAGCTACTGATCCAAGAGCTAGCAGAACCTATGGAGGTATCTTGTAACATGACTAACATCATGCCAAATGGAGAGAAAGTTTCACAAAAAGTGTCTGAATCACCTAAAATAATGGTCGTGTTACGATCCGGGAAGAACACAACTCAGGATAAAAGAAAGGTGCCAATGCAAGAAGAGCCGGTGTGTAATGCCCCTCTTTCTGAGGCGTTACTCTGGCAGGAACAGGAGAACTCTTAGCCAGAGGCTCCCCTGAACTTACCCACTTACACCTGTATAAACATTTGCAAACACCCACTTGTGCCCAGAATTGTAGTCGCACTATAAATAATGACATGCAACTTAAAACACTTTACACATTTAAATTTAAATTATTTACACCATTGTGATATTAAATAAATCATACTATATATGCATTCCAAATATTTTGAGAAGATTAAAACTCTAATTTTCATGGTTTTTTCCCTCTCCTAAGCTCCAACCCCTCGTTGGGCTCCATCTTTTGGCATGTCAAATAAAACATAATAAAATTTAGTGAATTTGAGTAACTCAGTAAGCAGGCATAAATCAAATCAATAATTAAATCATAGAATGTAATAAGATTCATATGCTCAAA
>JAYJMB010016956.1:0-44104 GCA_036873735.1 Pouteria campechiana
AAAAATCATGGTATTATCATGTGGATTTATGGTGTAAAGTGGAGTAACGACCCCAGGAGGGCGGGGCGTTACAGATCTCCACTTCGAAGATGTAAGTTATTGGTAACTCATGATGTCTTGAAATCATTCTAGTGTGTTGACAACAATTACAAGTCTTCACAAACTCATAACTATCTTTGAAGAGGGTTGGTAAAGAAAAACCTAATTGTAAGACTATTGCAATAGTTTTTGTAGCACCATGGTGACCAATATAAGGAGATAAATGACACTAGTTCATAATATCTTGAACTTATTCCTCCAGAACACATCTTGTTATGATTTGGTCTAGACATCTTTTGAACAGCAATGGATCATCCCATAAGTAGGCTTTCACATCATGCAGAAATTTCTTCTTTTGCTACCATGAAAGATCTGGAGGTAAAGTTCCACAAACTATATAATAACAAAATCTGTAAGCCAGGGAAACTTCCCTTTTAGAATGAAAAGTTATTCATTTGGAAATCTGCAACTGATTTCTCACTTCCTTTCTTATCCTGAATCTCCACATCAAACTCTTACAACAACAAAATCCACCAAATCAACCAAGGTTTGGCATCTTTTTTTGCAAACAAATATCGGATGGTTGCATGATCAGTGTACACTATTACTTTTGATACAATGATGTATGATTGAAATTTGTCTAATGCAAACACCACAACCAACATTTCCTTCTCAGTTATAGTGTAATTTTTCTATTCATCATCTAATGTATGACTTGCATAATAGATGGTTCTGAAGATCTTATCATATTTTTGTCCAAGAACTACTCCCAATGCATCATCACTTGCAACACATATCACTTCAAAGGGTAGGTTGCAATCAGGCATCACCAATATTGGTGTTGCAATAAGCTTTTTCTTCAACTTGTTCAATGCCTGCAAACAATTTTTCTCAAAATTAAAAGGAGTATCTTTTTCAAGGAGATTACATAAAGGTTTAGAAATCTTAGAGAAGTCTTTAATAAATCTCTTATTAAAATCCTACATGGCCAAAGAAACTTCGAACTCCCTTTGTGTTTATCGGAGGTGGAAATTGTTCAATGGTTGCTATCTTTGCTCCATCTACTTCTAGTCCACATGATGATACTTTATGCCCTAGTACAATGCCTTCCATAACCATAAAATGACACTTTTCTCAATTGAGAACAAGGTTAGTGTCATGTAGGCATTGATCAAAAGTAGAGCCAAAAACTGAAAAATCATCCGTGAACACTTCCATTATGTTTTCCACCATAATATTAAAAATTGCCATTATGCAACTTTGAAAAGTAGCAGGAGCATTACATAAACCGAAAGACATTCTTTTATATGCAAAGGTACTATAAGGAAAGGTAAAGATTGTTTTCTCTTGATCCTTTGGGGCAATCAAAATTTGATTAAAGCCTAAATAACCATCAAGTAATTGTAGCCTACCAAATGGTCCAACATTTGATCAATGACTAGCAATGGAAAATGATCCTTTCTAGTGGCTTTATTCAATTTTCTATAGTCAATGTGAATTTGCCACCCTGTAACTATTTTGGTAGGGATTAATTCATTATTCTCATTCTTAATCACAGTCATCTTGTAATACCCCATACCCCCACCCTATGCATTTTTACCACGCTACACCGGGGCCAATTCGGAATGCTACCATTTTCCTTCTTCTTAAGGAAAATCTTATCATATCCTCCGCATTTCCCTGATTTTAAGGGAAGTATCCTGCCTAAAATTCGGCAGAGTCTACTCTATATTATGGACATTTATACCTATTATACATGTATAAAATCAAATAAAATGTACATTTTTATGACTATAAAGCAACAATTATATCTACACAATCCCATACCCATACTCACAGCTTTGCCCAAGATCAGAACCATTTCATGATGGCAATACATTACCCTAGATTCATACAAATCCATATACAATCTCATACTTAAATGATTGACTATGACATGCCATACATTTAGTTTACACCATCCAATCTACACAATCCCATTGCTTTACCATACCATCAATTGTTCTCTAATCTCACTCATCTGTCCAAATCCTCAGTTGGGATTCTTTACCTGACTTGTAAACTAAAAATTCATCATAAAAAGGTGTGAGTCCGGGCAACTTAGTAAGTAGGCATAGATAAATAAAATAATAATTAATCATAACAACATGTTCTAACCCAGAACATGTATTAAATACAACATCATTCAAATTTAAACCATTACTATAACCACATCACATTCCCATCTAATCCTGAGATGTACAACCCAAGGCAATCATACCATGAGACTCATCTGCCACATTTTATCTATACACAGCCTACATCATTCAAGCATATAATAAAATACAGTGCCATTCCAGTACTTCATATTACATTTGAACCATTTTGGCTCAACATGACACAATACATGCCATACAGGCGTCTCATGTCACCATACATGCCATGCAGGCACCACATATATCTCATGGAATGCTTCCCACTCCATCAAATTATACATTCATAAATTATAGTACTAAAACAAGACTTATGGGAAAATCTTTATCCCCCTTTATCCATATAAAAATACTTTAAACACAATCAGGGAATACATATTATTCCCTATCAATTTTATCATTCATATTATAACAACATCATACTCAACTTGGGATATTTACTATCCCTATTAATGAAACATACGTAACCTCAAATATATCATATCCACACCCATATACATATATGAAATATCATATACATACATCACCGAGATATTCTTAATCCCTTTATATTCAGACATCCTTGCACAAGAATAAACTGAAAGACATAGAATACTCTCTATCCCTACAATTACCTGGAATACTTTCTATTCCAAACATTCACATGTCTATATCATAAACCAATTCAACTATGGGATATTCCAAATCCCCAACATTCATACATTCATCCTATCTGGAAAACACATCATTGCCATCCAAGGGATATTCTCTCTCCTCGACATTCATTAATAATAAACAAATACAAATTGATCTTACATAAACACGGGATATCCACAATCCCTCATCAAAAACATACATACCCGTGGCAAACATGAGATAACCAATATCCCCATCCATACATTTGAATCATAAAAGGGGGCCGCCCACTTACCTTAGGCCTTTGCTCCAAACCACTTTCCTCCCACTTTGCCTTTTCATCCTTCTCAGATCATCCTATACAGGGCCAATGTCGATTATAATACATTATTTATAACTAATCTCAAGCTATAATCATCAAACATATGATAAACACCAGTTAACTTAGGATTTCTTCATAATTATCATAAGAAACGTTCTTATCTGATATATTTATCTAATATCTCACATGATTAACATTTCAAATACATATAAATAACTCAATTAAGCTTTTAAGCTATTTAATTCATAGCTTACATAGCCTATTCACAAAAATCCTCTTTAGACCATAACTAGGGCATAGCCCACAACTCAATTCCATTGGTCCAAATCATCCCATACATGTTTTAAAACATTCTAATCATGTCATTAATCATTTATCCCGTGATTAGTTTAGCAAAATTTAGGAAATCCCCAATTTTCACTATTCATAAAACCCTAATCATGCTAAATCCAAAATTTCTTAGGCCAAATCACAATAATTACTTCATTAGATCATTCCCCCATGAATTTATAAGCACATGCATCAATTTAAGTCCCAAAATCCACTTTTCCCCAAAACCCCTGAAATTTGAGATTTTGTTCAGAAATTGAACTTACCATCGCTTATGAGCATAGTCGTCCTCACCAAATGAAAGACTCCCAACTCTATGTGGCTCCATCCATTTGGTAGAATCCGATGTTTCTTCCATTTTATACCATTTTTCACCATTCAAAAGGGTGAAATTTAGGTTTAACTAAAAGATCATAAGTTTTTCTAGCTAGGCAAGATAATTTCCTAGCTAAAATGGTGAGAAATCATGTATAACAGGGCTACAGCAAAAGGGAAGAAAGAATAGGATTAACTAGAGAAAATGGGACAGATCAGAGAAAATGGGATGAAATTCTATCAAAAGATCCAGTTGTCCCACATTTAACACTAGCCCACGTTGCGACATGGACCGCCACCGCCTTACCATAACTCGATCCCACACCGTGGTGTCCAATCCACACCGCATTGTGGAAAAATCTGCCCATGCCATCACCCCTTTTTTTTAGTCCGATGCCACGGTGTCCTTTTTAGGGCCATGGTGTCCTCCCTTCTGCCTCATTTTCTGCCTATATTTTGTACTTTTTTTGGATATTTTCTTTTCCTCATTTATTTTTTATTATTTTTTCACATTATAATGGTATAATTTTTCACACAAATAATCAGAAATCAATCAAAATTTCAATTGCATCACTTACAATTTGCATAATCATACTTATATTTGCATTAATTCCTTTCAAACTAAATTTATTTATTAATCAACATATAATTATCAAAATTTAACACCACAGGTGTTATACATCCTACCTTTCTTTGGCATACACTGAGCTGGACTTACCCATTTGCTATCAAAGATGGCATAGATAATACCTACTTTAAGCAATTTTAAAACCTCAGCACGTACTACCTCATTCATTATAGTGTTAAGCCTTCTGTGATTCTTTATGGATGGTTTGTACGATTCTTCCATCAAAATTTTGTGCATGCAGATTGCTGGACTGATTCTCTTTATGTCTTCAATTGACCATGTAATGGATGATTTGTGTTCCCTCAATATTCAAAGCAATTTTTCTTCTTCTGAACCTATAAGAGAAGAAGAAATAATCATTGGAAAAGATGTGCTATTACCTAAAAATGCATACTTGGGGTAACTGGGTAATTGCTTTAGTTCCAATGTAGCTTTTACTTCCTCTACTGATGATTCTTCTTCCAATGTTGCTAACTTTCTTTTGATTATGTTTCCAAAGACAAGACATGCTCCCTGACTTCCCCAAAACCTGTCATATCTTGACTAACAGAATTTGCAATACAATTTTCCAATGGATCTTGAACACTTTCATCAATAAAAATAGAAGTTACATAGTCATTCAAAACCTCAATTATGTTATAAGTATTCTTCTCAACTAGAAAATTCATAGCATGGTAAATATTAAACTTTACCGCTTCTTCGTTAATTCTCAGGGTTAACTCACCTTACTAAACATCAATTAACACTATTCTAATTGCTTAGAACTATCTTCAAAGAATCAGAGGTATTTCATGATCTTCTTCCATGTCTAGCACCATAAAGTCAAAAAGAAAGATGAATTTATCCACCTTTACCAGCACATCTTCTATAATTCCCCAAGAATAAGTCAAGGACCTATCTACCAATTGTAATGTAATGGTAGTTGGCTTCACCTCTCCTAATCCAAATTTCTAAAAAATTGACAAAGGCATTAAATTAATAGATGAACCTAGATCACACAATGCCTTATGAAATAAAGAATTGTTGATAGTATAAGGAATAATAAAACGTCTTGGATCTTTCAATTTTTGAGGAAGCTTTTTCTGAAATATAGCACTGCATTTTCCATCAACTTAACCATCTCAAATTCTTCAAGCTTCATTTTCTTGGACATAATCTCCTTCATGAACTTTGTATAGTTTAGCATCTACTCCAAAGCCTCTGCAAAAGGAACGATAATGTGAATTTTCTTAAAACATTCTAGAATTTGTTGAATTGTTAGTCAATTTTGTGGTTTTGAAATCTTTGAGGAAATGTAGTTGGAGTTTTCAAAATTGGAGGATTATCAAGAAATAAAATCCTCCCATGTTTGTAAACTTCTCTTTTAGGTTCTTCTTGCTTCTCTTCCTCCTCTTTTCCTTGTGCAGCAACCTGACTCCTTGCTTTAGAGAAAGATTATGTCTCCTCATGTGTCCTTGGAGATTCCAATTCTCTACCACTCCTTAGTGTTACAGTGTTGCATTGCTCCCTGAGATTCTTCTCAAGTACCATTGTTTAGATTATTACCAGAATTTGTAAGTTGACTAATCTAAGTTTCCAAAGACTTAATCAATGCATTTATATTTTCCATTTGTGTCTCAATGCTGTTAAGTCTTGCTTCATTTCTTATAAATCTTAATCGACTTTTAGTTACAAAGGTACTCATGAGATCTTCAAGTGATGGATTCTTTTTTATTGGTTGAGATTAATGTGGAGGTTGAAAACTAAGAGGAAGTTTTATGGCATTCCTAGAATTTCTATAAGAAATATTTTCATGATTTCTATTAGTATAAACTCACGATTTGGATGGCAAACAAAAATTTATTAAATATTATGTATTAATGGTTGTTGTCAAGCTTTTAGTATGCAGAATCAAGTTGCAAGCATTACAAAAAATGAGCACAAAAAATATATTCCAAGGCATCAAGGCTTGGACGAGTACAGAAGCAAAAGATGAAGTACTGTTATAGACAAAGCTCAAATGAAAAGGATTCTACTAAGTCTTCATTCGTCTGTCAAAGTGAAAATTATATTTGATAAATGCAAAGCAACAAACTTCATCAATCATAAGTGAGTCAATGATTGTCTGTTATAAATAGACAAGGCAAAGAAGTGAAGGTCATCTAGTAGAGCAGACAAGTTCATCTAGTAGAGCAATGGTGTTTATTTGTACATCCAAGCTCATCTACTATCTACAACAGACAACCCAATAGAAGAAGAGGTAAAGAAAAATTATCTGCACATCAATGATTAGTCTGCTACTTAGAAAAGATAACCCATCAGATAAAGCAGTGAAGAAAATCCATCTACACTCTAACAGTCCATCTGTTACTTATAACAGACAACTCAATAGATGAAGTGTTAAAGAAACAAATTGTCCATGCTTCTTTAGTTCAATAGATAATCCACAAGACAAAGTACTAAAAAGGATAATTCATTTGCAATCTGTCTATTACTTATAATAGACACCCAACTGACGATGTAATCAAACAACACCTCCATGATTTGTCTACTACTTATGATGGACAAACCAAAAGATAAAGGAACTTTGTCTGATGAATCGCTGGATAGATACTTGTCTGTCATATGTAACAGATGAACAATGTGCAAACCAAAATGTTGGTCTCCATTCAGCATTAATGATGCCCTTCCTATATTGATGAAAGACTCAGCCATTGTAGCAACACCTCGATCAGTGCTTATTAAGAATCTGAAAATCATCTTATCCAAGGCCAGCGCTGTAGGTATTTTAGTAGATGAGGATTAAGTAGAAGTCAAAAAATTCAAATGTAATAATCAGAACATTCTTCTATCATTAATGGAGTTCACCTACCATCAATGGTTGGAATTCAAAGCAGCTATAAATGAAGCATCATTAGAGAAGGAGGAAGTAACCAAGTATCCAGGAAAATATTCAAAATTCTCTTAAGACCATTTACTAATTTGAGCCAAACCTTCTGTAATTCTTCAATAGTTGAGCCTTGCATTCAAACCTTTCTCAACTTTCTTTAAAGACTCCCAACCACCTTTTGGGAAGATTATTTACTTCTGCATTTAAATTTTAAAAAACTTCACCTGTGCTTAGTGAGAAATACCTCTGTTTCAACTTCTAATATTTATTCTTTGTAAATTCCTTGAGCTAGTGGTTCAGACTAGACTCAAGAAGAGTTATGACTATCTGAGTATAGACAAGAGCTATTCATTTATGTCCCCTAGAGCTAGATTCTAGAAGAGTACTAGGAGCACTATGATCATGCCCTCTAGAGCTAGAATCTAGAAGTGCTGGGAGCACTATGTTTATACCCCCTAGAGCTGGAATCTAGAAGAGTACTGGGAGCACTATTATATTTCTGTTACTGGGAATAGTGGAACCCAAGACACTATGAAGAAAGTGTTCTTAGAAGAGTGGAGTATAGTGTTTACTTAAACCACTATAAAAATTCTTCTATCTTATTTATTTGCGCATTAACTGATTGAGTGATTGATTGCTAGAGGGATGATTAATCCTAAAAGGGTTAAGCAATTTTTTAAGTACCTAATTCACCCCTCCCCTCTTGGGTTTTTGTCTAATCTTCAAGACCAACAATTTCTCCATCCTGGATAACATTGATTCGGCAGGTTGTTTTCACAAAAGTTGTTGTAGCCCTTGTTATTCACATATTAGACCTCTTCCTTGGTTTGGTCTACAACCATGCATAATCCAATTGTAGAAGAAGGCTCTTTTGTAATTGAAACTCCCTTTGATGCTGAATTGGTTATGGCTAATTGGTGAGTTAGAGATGACATCTATGTAATGAGGGCTATGCTTGGATCTACCTCAAAACAACTAGTAACCTTCCTTACCATATTGCATTCATTAGGCCATTGGAAAGTGTTGGATGCCATGTCTTCAAGTAAAGAATAAATATCTGCTGCAGTTTTTCCCATCAATGAACCTTCAAAATTAGCATCCACTATTGTCCTTATCTAACCATTCAACCCATTGTAGAACAATTGGATTTGAAGCCAATTAGGAAAACTATGTTGAGCTTATAATGAGATCTTTGAATCTCTCCTAACATTCATAAAGTGGCTCAAAATCCATCTAATTAAAATAACCTATTTCTCTTTGAGTTAAACAGTTTTTGTAAGTGGGAAGAATTTTGCTAAGAACTTTTCTACCATTTCATCCCACGTAGTGATGATCCCTGGTTGTAGACTCTACAACCAACCTCTAGCTTTGTCCCTAAACAACAATGATATTAATCTCAATCTAATGGCGTCATCTAAAACTCTATTCATTTTCATTGTATCACTTATTTCTCTAAATTTTACCAAGTGAATGTTTGGATCTTCACTTAGAGAACACCCAAACTAATTATGTTGCACCATTTTGATCAAAGTTGGCTTTATCTCAAAGTTGTTAGCATTAATTGTTGGATGAGTAATGCTAGAATAATTATCATTGACCATCATCTTGAAGTAATCCTTGATTGCTCTCTGCTGATTTTGATCTGCCATTGTGCTAGATTTGGATCGCATTGCTTTCTTAATTTCTCAAAGTGTTCTTTCAATCTCTAGATCAAAAGGAGTCAAATTAAGAGCTCTAGGATTTTGCATGCACTATTAAGAAAGCAAAAAGAAATAGAATCAAATAAAAATTAGAGAAAAAAAATTCAAAATAAAGTGAAAAATAAAAATCCAAATTAAAACTAGACTTATCTCGTGACAATAATAGTGAGAAATTAAAATAAAGTCAATCCTCAACAATGGCACAAAAACCTTGTTAACTAAAATTCAAGCACAAGCATATGGTGTCAAGTTTTACAGTATAATGATGAGAAGGTTATCGTCTCCACAAGGATTGTAAATTTCAGTGAATTGCTAGCTATTGCAATAAATAATCCTAAATTCATTTAGAAAATCAAAAAATATGAAATTGAATAAGAAGTAGAAGTAAATGGACTTTGGTGGGAAGAAATCAAGAGAGAGAAGATCTAGGATATTGATTTCACTTATACTTCAATCATGGTGTTTTCAACTAATTATATGTTGATCATCCTATACAAATCTAAAGATTAAGAATGTATTAAGATCTGTGATTCTTGTAAATAATTTGACAAAATCTAAAAGCTCTCCTGAGTTATCTAGAATTTCATGTTATGATGCCTAGATCCTATTCAAGATTACCTCTTCCAAGTGTCAAATCTCAAATATACAATCATTCAATAAATGGCCACTAAATTAAAAGCATTAAGAACAAAACATTATAAATAACTAATAAAAACTCTCAATTATATAATGAATTAATCACACCATAATATCCACGTAAGATCTAGCTCTCCTCTAGAAAGAAAAGTTTAGCTACTCGTAATTGAATAAAAATCCATAGAATAATCATCCAACATCCTCTAAATTCAAATCCAAACTTTAATCCAAAATACAAAGGATGAATGAAATGGAAAGACTATAAGATTAAAGCTTAGTAGACTCTTCCCTTGATGCTTGTCTTCAAAATCCGACTTGAAGCTTCTTCCTCCCAAAAGTCTCTCTAAAAATGCCCCTTTTCTCCCAAAAGCCTCCTTAAAAATGCCCCCTTGAGAAGCGAATTATATTCACTTATATTAATATTAAATAAGCTTATTTACTTATTAATCCTTGAGAATTTATAAGTTCTTCATGAGTTTCTACATGTTTTTTATAGGTGTCTTAGATCTAGGAGTAATGATGCCAAACCAAGGACATAAAGATAAAATGGGTAGCAAAATAGGTGCTCAGGCGCCAAGTACTGGCGCTCCGTCACCCGAATCACAAAGAGCAGCAAAGAAATAGGCAGCAAATTGGGTGCTCCTGCGCCTAATCTAGGCGCTCCAGCGCCAAATGGTTAAAGAGACGTCCGAATTTTCTACAGATTGCGTATTTCCACTTATCTGGCTCAGTTTAAAAGGGGTTTTTTTTTGCGAGGTTTCGGGGAGGCACTTTAGAGCATTTGGAGGCTATAATTCTTTAAGGTTTTTAGAGACTTTTTGAAGGAGTATTTGAAGGACAAAAGATCGACTTGGAGATCAAGAGGTCTGAGGTCATCACCAAGGAGTGAAGAACAGGCTGAAAAGGGGGAAAACATTGAATTATTTTGATTTTAGTTATTTTCCTTCCTTGTCTTTATGTTTTATCTTGGAATTAGAACTATGATGATGTTGGAATTTTATTAGTTTGATTTATTTTGCATCATGAGTGACTAATCCCTCTTTTTCTTGAGGGGAGATGGATTTTATGTTGAGTTCACGGTGTAATCAATGACTTTCTTGTTTAGCAATGCAATTAGGTTTATTTGTGATATTTGGTGTGTAAGGCTTTCAATTGATTTGCTACCCATTGGATGATTTTGTAATTAGGCACTTAGGAGAGGTAACCCTAATTAGGATTTAAATATCATAACATAAAACTATAGATGTCTTGGGAGAGCTTTTATATTTTATGAAATTTTTGGTAGAGAACCATAGATATTAATGCCTTCTTATTACTCAGACTTTTATAGGGATATCAAAATCAGGGTTTTGAGAATAGAGATTTAACTTATCACTAGGAGAAGGGGGGTTAAGGAAATTAGTATTCTCGATTTATAAACTTATGCATTGTTAAATCATATTTGAGTTGAAATTGCCATGAATAAAACATAAATGAAATCAATCCCCTAGGATTTCCAAATATTGATTTATTCGATTCAAAACTATTCTATTTAGTTGTTAGTTAAGATTCACCTATTTTTGGTCATCCAAATAAAGTTAGAATTATCTATAATGATAGCTAGTGAAAGGTTAAAATACACAATCCCTGTGGATATGACACTCACTCATCACTAAAATTTAAAACTTGACTCCATACACTTACGGTATAATTTGTGGTGAACAAGTTTTTGGTGTCGTTGCTAAGGATTGGTGATATTTCAATTTTCTTTTGCTAATATTGTCAATAGATAGGGTGCTTTAATTTGCAATTTTGTTTCTCTTTTTAGCAAGTCCAATTTTCTTTTTAATTTTTTGCAGAGCAAATTCAATTTCTTTATTTTTCATAGCAGTGTATGCAAGATCCTAGAAATTCTAATATTATTCCTTTTGATCCAAAAATAGAGAGAACACTGAAAAGATTCAGAAAGCAAAGAGAACATAAAGAAGAGCAATGGCCAATCAAGCATTAATTTAGCCATAAATAGAACAAAATCCACCACCACAACAGAGGCCAATCAAGGATTATTTCAGACCAGTGGTTAATGAAAACTACTCTGGTATCACTCTTCCAGCCAATAATGTGAACAATTTTGAATTGAAGCCATCTTTGATCAACATGGTTTAGTAAAACCAGTTGGGGGTTCACCAAGCAAAGACCCAAAAATTCACTTAGCCATGTTTCAAGAGATTAGTGATATAGTAAAAATGAATGGAATACCAAATGAGGCCATCAGATTGAGACTTTTTCCTTTCTCATTGAGAGACAACGCAAGAAGCTGGCTGTAAAGTTTACAACCAAGAAGCAACATGGGATGAAATGGTGGAGAAATTCCTAGCAAAATTCTTCCCTCCAGCCAAGATTGCTCAACTGAGAAGTGAGATTGGACAATTCAAGCAGATGGATTTTGAGCCACTGTATGAGTGCTGGGAGAGATTTAAGGATCTATGTAGAAGATGTCCACAACACAATTTTCTAGATTGGCTACAGATTTAGTTATTCTACAATGGGTTGAATAGCCAAACAAGGACAATAGTAGATACTACTTCTAGTTGCTGACTAATTGCTAAAACTATAGTGGAGGCATACCAACTACTTGAGGAAATGGCTTCAAATACATTCCAGTGGCCAAATGAGAGAAATATGGTAAGGAAAGTGGCAGGTTGTCTTGAAGTGGATTCGATTACAGCTTTGATAACACATATGTTTTCATTAACACATCAAATAGCCATTGCCAATTCAACACCAAAAGGAATGTCAACTGTAGGAGAAATCTCTTCTTCTTCCTTGCCAATTGAAGCATATACTGTCAGAGATCCAACCAAAGAAGAAGTACAATACATCAACAAGGGCTACAAAAATTTCTAAGGAAATAATATGCAGAATCCATACTATCTTGGGAATTGAAGAAATCAAGATAACCTTCCCTATGGAAATCAAAGAAATAACTTACATCATCCTCCTAGATTTCAATAGTCACATCAACCCCAAAATCAGTCCCAACCATTTGAAGAGAAGCCAACCTTGGAAGATCTTATGGGAACTTTTACTCAAGAAAGTTGGAACAAGTTTACTAGGAATGAGGTGAGACTTGATATATGGAGACAAACATGGGAAATATCAATGCTTCCATTAAGTCTCTAGAAACACAGATTGGGTGGATTGCTAGCTCATCCAGTAATTCAAATAGAGATTCTTTTCCAAGCAACATAGAGAAGAATCCAAGATAGCATTGCAATGCTGTAATGCTAAGAAGTGGGAGAGAACTGGAACCACCACAAATGCAAGTAAAGATTGAAAAATCAGAAAAACACTCTTCAAAGAATGGAAAACCAGAATTAAGAGAGGAATAAGAAAACCCTGAGAAAAAAGAGTACCAACCAGGGAGAATTGTATTTCCTGACAATCCCCTATTTTGCAACCCAAACTTCCTTTTCCTCAGAGATTCCAAAAGAAGAAAATTGATGAAAAATTCAAAAAAATTCTGGACATGTTCAAAAAGATTCACATCAATATTCCATTTGTAGAAGCTCTAGAGTAGATGCCCAACTACGCTAAATTTATGAAGGAGATAATGTCTAGGAAGCAAAAGTTGGAGGAATTTGAAATAGTGAACTTGATAGAGGAATGCAGTGCAATTCTTCAGAGAAAACTTTCTCAAAAATTGAAGGATCTAGGGAGTTTCGCTATCCCTTGTACTATTAGAAATTCATCTTTTCATAAAGCATTATGTGATTTGGGAGCATCTATTAATTTAATGCCTTTGTCTATTTTTCAGAAACTAGGACTTGGGGAAGTGAAGCCGACAACAATAACATTGCAGCTTGTCGATAGATCTTTGACTTATCCATGGGGGATTATTGAAGATGTGTTGGTAAAAGTGGATAAGTTCATCTTTCCAGTGGACTTAGTTGTGTTAGACATAGAGGAAGATTATGAAGTGCCCCTGATATTGGGAAGACTGTTTCTAGCTACAAGAAGGGCACTGATTGATGTCTAGAAGAGTGTGGTCGTGCACTTGTGACTAAGGTCCTGCACTTGTCATTTAGGCACTCTGCCACTTTTTTAAGCCTTGATATTTCTTACTTGTTTTTTATTTTATGTCACAAAATGATTATCCACATGAAATGCACAAGTTGTGAAGCATGGATAAGCTAATTTGAATCATTTGTTTGTATAAGAATAAAACTCATTTAAGTACAATTCTTCTTGTATAAAAAGATATCTCTATGAAGTAAAACTACATATGATCCAAAGCATTATCAATTAATAAAAAAGGATGAAAATATTATGGATTAAGATGATTTCTCCTTTTTCTTAAAATGTCTATACTTATATTAGAATATGTATATGCTTACATAAAAGATATCCCAATGATTTACATATACTACAAGCATAATTATCTACATATCAAGCTTCCTAAACTAAAAGCATCATTAGCATAAATCAAGTCTAAGATAAGTTTTATTATCATAAAAATCATACACATAATCCTAACACTACAGATGCATCAATCAAAGTTCTAGAAGTGCCAGTCAGTCCATTATAAAGATTATGAACTTGCATCCACTTAGGTAGCCCATGATGTGGACACTTTCGCATCAACTCCTTCTATCTTTCCCTAGCATCATATAGAGTTTCAACTTTCTGTTGAATAAAATTGTTGATCTCTATCCACATCTTTGTTATTTTTGCTAAAGGGGAAAATTTGGCAAGAAAGTTGTAAACTACATCATCCTAACTTGTGATAGAATTTGCAAGTAAAGAATTCAACCAATTATTTGCTTTATCCCTCAAAGAAAAAGGAAATCACTATTGGTCCCTTACACAATGGTATCTCAAGAAAGGGGGGTGAATTAAGCTTTTAAAACTTTTGACCAAATCAAATGATCAAAATGTTGCATGAATAAGTAGAATAGATTGCATAATGCATGGCACAAGAATTTTCTAATGGTTTGGCCATTCCTGGGTTCCTACTAAACTTCTCTGCGGAAGTTTCCTCTACTAATCTCAGGTTCCACTAATACCTTGATCAACGTGATCAAATACATGTTGGTTTTCCCACAAGCTCACTAACCAACTTACTGGTTTTCCAAGCTAACCAGAAGCTTTGACAACTTGTTGATTTTCAAAGCTCACCAACAAACGTGTATCCTTTTAGTAAGTTCCCTACTTGCTTATCTCAATACATAAACACCAAGCACTCTTCTTGTGTTACCAAATACTAAAAAGAAGTGTACATATTAATGTCTTTTACTAAGGTATACTTGTACATAAATTCAGAACTTTAAGTAAATGAATAAGCAATATGAGTAAAAGATTCAAACTCCTTAATTGAGAAGTGATTTAGACTTTGAGAGCTCTGGCGGAGTTGTACCCATTGGGGTTGAACCTTGAAGGAAGATTTTGAATGCTCAAAACTTTAGCTTCTTTGTATTTTCTTATATTTAATATGTTCTATATATATTCTTTTGCATTTGAATGCCTCTTTTATAATTGAGAGAGATTTTTTCATTGCTGACTATGTTAGACTTTCAAACATTCAAAAATATTTTTCTTCACCTTACATTTTGTCTAACGTTTGACTTTACAGAGTCTAGTATTGGTCTGCAACTTTGTTGTTGACTTTTCTTAACATTCACATAAGTATCGAATGCTCCAAAGCAACTTCTTTGGTTACTCCAAAGTGATGAGTGAACAACCATATCATTTGAATGATTTCAGATACTCTGATTGATTCTCCAAAATGACGGTAAACCTTCTTAATTGCGATAGAACTTTACAGAGAGGAATTTGGATTTTCTAAACTTTTGATGCTTTGGAAAAGGGTGACTCCAAACAACTATTTGATACCTCCAAAATTTGCTAGTTGACTCTGAAGTAAGTTTTTAAAGACTCTAAAGTACAGTTGCTAACTCTAAAGTTTGTTTGCTGACTTTGAAGATTTCTTACTGAGTCCAAAGTGCATTTTGATATCTCCAAAGCAAGTCTAATTGATTACGAAGTGTAACCCCATGATTCTGAAGCATGTCTTCATGACTCCAATGCATATCTGATTTACTCTGAAATGTATCTGATTAACACTGTAGTGTATCTTCATAACTCCGAAGCTTACTTGATTAATTCTAAACTATGTCTTGTTGATTCTGAATTGTATAGTTACAACTCTAAAACTTCCATGACAACTCCAAAACATACTATGAGGATTTCGAAGCTTTCTTGCTGGCTCTAAAGTGTGCTATGATGACTCCGAAACCTGTCTTTTGTTTTCGAAGCTTACTATGATGACTCCGAAGCTTATCTGTTTACTCTAAAGTATGCTTATGATGACTCTAAAGCACGCTATGATGATTTTGAAGCTTGTTTGGGCTGACTTTGAAGCTTTCCAATTAACTCTAAAGCACATCTTAATATCTCTGAAGACGTTCTTGTTGGCTCCCAAACATGCTTTGAAGTCTTTAAGATCTCTATTTTCTTATTTTAAGTATATTTGAAATTTATATACTTATTTTTCATGAGTATTAACTTGGTTTCTTCCTTTGATCATCATGAGAATTATTCTCAAGTATGAGATAATATTTCTGCAATGTTCTTCAGAACAAATTATTAGTACCTTAATGTTTCACTCATGTCTTTGGTCATCATCAAAACTTGCTTAAGAATGTTCATCATCAAAATCAAGCTAGATAGAATATTCAACATTCTCCCCCCTTTTTGATGATGACAAGACAGTGAGTGA
Source organism: Pouteria campechiana (assembly GCA_036873735.1). NCBI lineage: Eukaryota > Viridiplantae > Streptophyta > Magnoliopsida > Ericales > Sapotaceae > Pouteria > Pouteria campechiana. The sequence goes on from JAYJMB010016956.1 coordinate 16,404, forward strand.
AATACCTTTCAAAACTTGTCTGATAATAAACTTAAGCAACTTAATTTGCAGATATTTCAATAAAATTTCTATTTATTAATTCAGTACAGCTCCTCCTAAATGGATGCACAATATTTTAATTATATTTCATACAAAGAAATTTTCATGCACATCTTTTCTCAGTTTATTTTCTCTATGTTTGTAAATTCACATTTTCTCCCCCTTTTTGTCATAATCAAAAAGGTGGAAAGAAATAAATAATAATATTGATGACCAAAATTGCATACATATAGAACTTTATCATTGATAAATTTACAAATACAACATATGCACAAAGTCAAAATTCTTTACAGAAAGAAAGGAAAAAATTACATTAGAGAGAAAAAAATGTAAAAGGTAACAATGTCATTCGGGTGGTTTGGGTTTTTTGTTGTAGGTCTTGGGAAAGAAAGGTGGAAGAGGGGGTTTGGGTTGAGAAGATGATGGTGTAGCAAAGGGCTTGGGTGTTTTGGAAGATGATCTGGGTCTTTTTGGGATGAAAAGTGGATCCTTGGGAATTGCTATAGGATGTTCATGTGTATAAGTTGTAGTTCCACAGCTTGATATATAGATAAAGTCAATGTGCTCCCAAAATTTTGGGTCTAGCAATTCAGGAAATGCTACAGGAGTCCCTTTTAAGAGCGCTTCTATATTGGCATTCATGCGAGCTGTGTACTCCTGATAGTACATGATTATTCTTTCAAGAGAAGCCTTTTTGTGTTCTTTGGAAAGTAGAATTCTTGGCTTCCTCTTAGGTTTGGAGGATGAAGGCTATGTTGAAGAGGATGGTTTGGGTTGTGGTTTTGGTTTGGGGTTAGTAGAATATGGTAGTGAGGATTTTGGTTTTTGAAAAGTAATTGGAGGAGATTCTATCTATCTTATTCTATCTTGATTAGATGGGTCCAAAAGTTGAGGGTATGGAAAAGGAGATTGTGAACAATGGCCTCTAGGTTGGTATTGTTATAGAAAGAGTATTCTTCCTTAGTGAGAATAAAGAATTGATTAGGACTTGAGGGAGATGGAAACACTTTTCTGATTGGTTTTGATCTGGAAGCATCTGAAGAAGTTTCTTAGAGTACTCTTGAAGAATTGACTCTCTATCAGGAATGTGAATTGTGTGGCCTTTGGGAGTTAACGGAGGATTGGGAAGAAGTTGAATCCTATGTAAAATGTTAGGATCCTCAAGTTCTAAAAATGGTAGTTCTTGACAAGGTATAATGATCCTGTGAGAGTGAAACATTCTAGCAACTTCAAAATTGATTTTGGTTTTATTCGCAAACTCAGAGAAAGTTATCCTGATTGGATTGGTAATACGAATGAGAATGTTAGGATTATCAAGAGTTGGTTTTGGAGGAGATTTTGGAGGAGTTGGAATTTTTCTCCGTGCTAGACTAATTAAGAGTGAGTCTCATTCTAGTGGAATTTGATCAATTCATCTAGGAAAGAGTTCTCCTGACAAATAAAGATCCGTTTCCATGAAGCCTAGGTCATGAAATGTTTCTAGGGGAAGGAAGTACCATTTAGGAATTGGTACTGTGATAGGATACTTTTCATATCTAACAATGGCTAGGATACTTTTCATATCTAACAATGGCTTGATGAGGATTGGAAAGGTAATCCTAAGGCATGGTTGGAAAGAGTTCAAGAACTGATGGAGGTAATGAAGCAGAGGCTTGAGTTGGAGGAGATGGAGAGAAAATTTCAATGGGTTTACTCTGGTGTTAAGCAACCTTTGGAATTACAGAAGATGATGATGGATGAGGAGGTGAGTGTGTGGGAGAAAACATCACTGTGATGGGAGAGTCAGTTCTGACTGGAGAGAAGTGATGTGGAGGTGATGGAAAGTGAGTTGGAGGTGGAGAGAAATGATGGTGATAGGCTTGACCTCTGAATGATTCTAGTAGAGATTGTAGAGAATCAAGTCTTTGGTCAATCTTATCAGCTCTTAGGATCATAGAAGACATGGCAATGGAAAGATTATGTCCATTTTATTCATCTAAAGAGTTAGAGTAGATAGATAGTGTTCAATCATTATAAGTCTATCCTCTAGGTGCTATGGGATTGGTTGTATATTGAGAATTGATGAGGTGGCTGGTTGATGGGAATGAGTAGGTCAAATAGGTGATGTAGATCTAATGGGAGTGTGTGATGGCATGATTGTTGCTATTGTTTCTTCAAATACATTTTCTCTTAAAATTTTCTTCCAATACTTCTTTTGTGATAGTTCTTTGTTCCTCTCTTGGAACTTCTTCTATTCTTTCAGCTTCAAATTAATCTTCTCTGCTATAGAATTCTTCTCTTGCTTCTACTGATGGACTCATGAATTCTTATCTTTCTATTCCTTCTTCTTCTTCATATGAGGAGAGCTCTTGCCTTGGTTCTATGCCTTGTTCTCCCCTTTTTATTTTTTCATCAGGTTTGGATCCCTTTAATTGAGTTGCTTTTCTAGGTTTTTTAGTGATCCAACCTTGTGTTGTTGTTGGCTTAAAGCCCATCATTTTCTAAGTCTTCTCATCCAATGTGTCCATATTTCTTAGGAGTTCTTCATTTTCATTTGAAAAGTTTACTCCTGCTTTCCTCATCAGTTTTGTCAGTGTCATTCCATAAGGTAGTAAAAATCTTGGGTGGTCTTCATCAAGTGAATGTGATCTAGCATTAATTTAGGCAAATTCATATTTCTCCAATTCTTCAATGCCTACATTATTCTGGCATCCTTTTCAAACACATCACTAGAGGCTCCTCTTCTAGGATAAACATTGTTCATAATAATAAGATATGTTAGCTTAAGATTCACATTCAGATGACTAGCATAAAGATAATTTTCCTTCTCGTCTATTTCTATTTCTGCTAAATTCAAGAATAGTTTTGCTCTGGAAGGCCATACTATCTCTTCTTCGTCTTCAAAGAGAGTGAAACAATTTCTTAAACTCTCTATGGATAGTTCAATCTCTGTTTCTCTTATCCATGATTTTTCTATCCTTGTGTTAAGAATACAAATAAGTGTCCTTGCAAATCTAAGATATAGACTGTCTCTGTAACTCACATATTCATTCTAACCTTGGTATCTTAACCATTCAAATACTTCCAATTGCATACTAAAGGCTTCAAAATTGAAGATTTTTCCTTTTACTATTCTCCTTTCTTCATATCTTTCTGAAAATCTGGAGTAATCAGATGAAGACTTGTATATAAATTCAGAACTTTAAGTAAATGAATAAGCAAGATGAGTAAAAGATTAAAACCCCTTGATTAAGAAGCAATTTAGACTTTGAGAGCTCTAACAGAGTTGTAGCTGATGGAGTTTAACTTTGAAGAAAGATTTTAAATGCTCAAAACTTGAGCTTCTTTCTATTTTCATATATTAAATATTTTTTATATATATTTTATTTTGCATCTGAACACCTCTTTTATAGGCTGAGAGAGATTTTTCTGTTGCTGACTGTGGCAAACTTTCAAACGTTCAAAAATGTTTTTCTTCACCTTATATTTTGTCTAACATCTAATTTCGTAGTAGTCTGGTATTGGTCTACAATTTTGTTGCTGACTTTTCTTAATGTTCACATGAGTATTAGATGCTCCAAAGTAGCTTCTTCAATTACTTCAAAGTGATGAGTGAACAACCATATCCTTTGAATGATTTTGGATATTCTGATTGATTCTCTGAAATGACAATAAACCTTCTTAATTGTGATGGAACTTTGCAAAGAAGAGTTTGGATTTTCCAAACTTTTAATGCTTTAGAAAAGGGTGACTCCGAAGTACTGTTTGACGACTCCAAAGTTTGCTTGCTCACTCTAAAGTAAGTTTTTGAAGACTTTGAAGTATGGTTGTTGACTCCAAAGTTTATTTGCTGACTCCGAAGCGTATTTTAATATCTCTGAAGCAGGTCTGATTGATTATAAAGTGTAACTCCATGATTTTGAAGCTTATCTTCGTAACTCCGAAGCATATCTGATTTAGTCCAAAACGTATCTAATGTATCTTCATAACTCCGAAGCTTGCTTGACTAATTCTAAAGTATGTCTTATTGATTCTAAAGTGTATAGTGCCAACTCTAAAACATCCATGATAAGTCCAAAACATATTGTGACAATTCTAAAGCTTTCCTATTGGCTCCAAAGTGTGCTATGAAGACTCTAAAACTTATCTTTTGTTTCTGAAGCTTGCTATGATGACTTCAAAGCTTATTTGTTGACTCTGAAGTATGCTTATGACAACTCCAAAGCACGCTGTGATGATTCCAAAGTTTGTCTTGGGCAAACTTCAAAGCTTTCCAATTAACTCTAAGGCACATCTTAATGTCTCCGAAGATGTTCCTGTTGGCTCCAAAGCATGCTTTGAAGACTTTAAAATTTATATTTTCTTTTTTTTTAAGTATATATGAGATTTATATACTTATTTTTCATAAGTATTAATTGGTTTCTTCCTTTGATCATCATGAGGATTATTCTCATGTTATGCATGTGATAATATTTTCGCAATATGATTGAGAATAAATTTTCAGTACCTTAATGTTTCACTCATGTCTTTGCATATCATCAAAACCTACTTGGTTAAGAATGGTCATCATCAAAATCAAGCTAGATAGAATGTTCAATAATAACCAAAGGTGAATGACATCATCAGAGACTCCATTATACTTGACACTATCACATATCTCCGAAAAATTTGCAATGTGAGCATCAAGATCTTCATTAGGCAATCCAATGAATTGAGTTCCTTGAATCATCTGCAAAGTTACTAGCATCAACACAAAATTATTTGCACTGATGAATGGCCTTCTGATAATAGATTGAATTCATATTGCCATCGGTAATGTATAATCCCTCAAATACATCGATGAAGGATTCTTGTTCACTTCTTCTAGATCAACCATAGCATTTTGTAACTTACTAATAGCTTTTCTTCTCTCCATTCTAATCCTTTGAAACATGTGTTCTATCTTAGAATCAAAAGGGATTAAATCATTGCTCTTGGATCTTCGCATACACCTATGGAAAACCCTAAAAAAAGGTACAAATTTTGCAAGAATAATGAAACTAAAAAAAATCAAAGCAAAAGTAGAATTTTGATATTAGCAAAAATAATAGTCCCTGAAAACAATGCCAAAAACGTATTATGATTTTTTCTAATGCAAGTGCACTTATCATCAAAAAGTAATAAAATAAGAGTAGAGATCATTCCCATGAGGACTATGATTACCAAGTACCAAAGGACTCTAACTCTAAATTCTATTTGAACCATCAAACAATGGTAATAAGAGAGAAAAGAAATCTAAACCTAATGAAAATTGACAAGAACATTGATCTAGACAAGTAGGAATCAATGGATTGAGACATCTAGGGTTTACAATTTCATAGGATTAATCCTATTCAATTTCACTCAATTTATTCAATCAATGTTTATTCCTATGTTAATAATGAATTTCTCCTTTTTAGTTGGTAATCTTTCTCAAGAAATAATAATCTATCTCAGTTAGCAAATTTTCTACATCTCTGTAAAAATTCTAGACTAACCAAGATGCATTAAGAATAAGAAATTCATGGTGCTGCACAAGCCTTATAGACACATCTATCATATGACAATCTCATGGTATTTAATCATGGTCTAATCCAATTATAGCCTCTTGGCCTCAAATTGAATCACAAAAGGGGACGCACACTTTCACAAGCATTAAATAAGATTAAATACTCAACATAGATAACGAATAAACATGGAATTGAATTAAACTGAATAAAACTGAATATTCATAATTCAGCTACATTGTTGCCCTAGAACAAAAAGTTTATCTCATAATGAAACTAAAATAAATCATAAATATTATCTTACATATGATTAGGAAAAGAAAAATAATTGAAAAAGAACTAAGAAGGATAACAAAATGAATCCCTTATCTTCACAACAATCCCTCCTCCAAGTCTTCTCTCTGCCTCAAAAACTCTCTCTTTGAAAGGTCCATGTTCTCTCCTCCTTTTCCACCTAAAAACCTCTTTAAATAACCTAATTTAGGGTTTATTTACACCTTAATACATAATTACATTATATTTTACACACATAATACACAAAAACCTAAAAATATTAAGTTACCAAACATCTTGGGCACGAGGGAACCCAGCTTCTATCCCCTTTATAGCTTTCAAATAAATTGTGGGCACTGTGGCGCCCAAAAGTTTGTATATGAGCAGCTTCAGTATTTTATTCATAACTTTCTCATCCAATATCAAAATTATGTAATTCATGATGAGTTGGAAAGATAATTAAAATGGATACAACTTTCATGGTGAATACTTTCTCCAAATAAGCCTCTATATATGCCAAAAAATGCCTCCAAGTGATTTGTTCTTTATATTAGCTCTATTTTGACAAGTTTTGATGCCTCAAATATAAACTAAATCCATTAAGCACAATACTTAATTAAATGAATATAAATTAATGAAATTGTATCAATTTAGGATCTAAGATATGTAATTTAGGTATAAAAATATAATAAATTATGAGCTTATCACATTCCTTCAAGTTAATGCTTTTTAAGACTTTGAACACTATTTAAACTTCACACACTTATGACTATTGAAATTTTCATCTTGATATGTTTATTCTTGTTCATTCATAGTAACTACTTTCATCTCTTATACCACCTTTTTTGCTTTTGACAAAAAGGGAAAGATAACTTAGACATTATGATAGGTGGAGGAATGACATTTTTTGTTTTATCATCCATTTGTGGTTTTGTCATCATCAAAAAGGTGGAGAATTATTTTACCCTTGTTTCTTGTTTTGATGATGAACAAACTTGGAACTTAGATAAATTGAATTGATTTGTTGAATATGAAATGGAAAGCTTCATGTAGGTATCATTATTTCAGTTCCAAACTATGAGGTTGAAATAGTGGTTGTCTAGTTTGATTGGTTTCATGCAGGTAACATTATTTCATTTCCAAACTAAGAGGCTAAAATAGTGATTATTGAGTTTGATTAGTTTGCTTGGTTATAAAGCATGTCACAGGTTGTAAGTTGAAGATTGGAATGTTACTTGAATTCTAAAATGAATTCAAAAGTGTTAATGGAATGTGATTGATTAGGTTATTTGTTTGGTTGGTTTGATTTTATTATGAATGTGGTTTTTTTGAATGTGGAATGGATTGATGTAAAACAAGTTTGAAAAGGATATAATTTAGGTTAAGGAAAAACATTGATAGATTGTATAATCCATCAACATTTTTCTATGAAGTAATTTTTGAACCTCAATGATTACCAGTCAAGGACAAATCTAGCAATGTTAAACCTCAACAAATTTCTTTATGAAGAACAAACATTTACGATTTTATAGAAAAAATTGATGGTTTTGTGTTCATTACTAACAATTATGCAGTTCTGGTTTTTTAGCTCATTTGACCTAGTCTTTAACCTCCTTTAAGAGAAACTATCTCAATACTTGCATGGCTATAAAACTAGGAGATTAAGTGAAAAATAAGAGAGATCTTAGTGAGTGAAAAATGTTATAATCAAAGGCCTAAGATATATAACAAATTGGGTTATTATTAATCTCTATTTTATAGGTGCTTGTGATTGAAGGGAAAGTTGTGAAGTATGTTGAAGTTCAGAAGTCACCTATGTACTAGATTGGTTTAAGCTATAATTTAATTATTCATTCTTTGTATTGATTATACCTTGGTTTAGGTTGCAAACTAAGAGATAGTTTGAATCATCATAGGGTGTATAAGTGATTCAACTACATCACCACCTGGAAGTATAAATCTAGAGAACAAAGAAACTGTATCACTTGTAACTTTGGGATTAAGTTGACTAGTGGAACCCGAGTCTAGGAATTTGACTTGGATAGAAGAGTGGGTAGGATTGGCCAAAATAGCACAAATTTCTATGTTCTTAATTTTATTTGAGTGGTTGATATTGTTGTAACTCTATTTGCTTAATCCATAGCATGGGACCAACAACTTCCTTGCTTCTTTCTCTCACAACCAATACTAACCAAACACACCTATATACAGACAGAAGAAGTTGGACTTAACTAGGTTTCAAATTCAAACTTTAATGGCTTTAGAATCCATACCATTATTGCTCATGAACTTAACAGAGACAAGAATCCAAAGATACATTGATCGATACATTGAAAAGACATAAAGAAATACAAAAGATAAGCTTTAATAAAAGAGGCTGAGATGGAAGGGCAATAGTGACATAAAGATGATAGGTTGTGACATGAGCGATCGGAAGTAGATGAGATAAGATTATTTGGAATAGTGATGAGATAACATAGATTGTTGATTACAATAATAGGTAATCAGGTTGATGATTGCATGTCTTCAGAAAAAGATACTTCTTCTCCTTCAAGGAGCTAGCTGAAATAAAGGTATTCAAAAGATTTCACTCTTTGTTCTCTTTCATCTACCCATGAAAAATCCTTTAAATCATAAAAGCAGTGATGGCGATAGCTTTCTTTGTTGCTTAAAATTGATGGAATACTGGATGATGTGCCCTAGTATTGCTTATTTCTTCAAGAGGGGGCATAAAATCTGGGTTAAATTCTGGTCCTCTTTTGAGTTGATTTGCATGCTCCTTTTCACAAGCAATTCTTTTCTTAGAATTGTAAAGATTTTTTTTTTAATTTTCATAGTCAAAATTTGGCCACCATTTGGAATAAGGAGCCAAAGCCATATTAGGATAGGAATAGTTGTGAAATTCAAAAGGTTTTAAATAAAATATATAATCCTTACAAAAAATCCAAGGATTATTTTTTTTAATGATAAAATCAAGCACATGGATAGACGGAGGGTTAGAAATATCAAAAAGAAGAGAAAAGTTAAATTAGCTAGAAATATTTTAGGATTAGCTGGAAATATTTTAGAATTTAATCCCCAAAAATCCCAAAACTTACCATGAAACCACATGGGAACACTCTTATTTGGGTTGTCCAAAATAAACCTTGCCCACCAAGAATGAGAAAACAAAGAGTTTTGGAATCAAAAAACTATAATCTAGGCTTTATAGGCAAGTTTTGTTTGAGAAATAATAAGAGATGATGAGAAAGTTGACAACTTAATGAGTTGATTTAGATTGGATAAATACCAATGGTCTTGTGGAATAATTTTTCTAATAATAAGTTTTGAATAATTGATTCTGTCAAGACAAGAATCTTTCCATTTGTACTCAATGATGATAAACTTGGTTTTTAATAATATTCTTTCATAATAAGAAACTATTTTATATGATGCGAGAGGAATATACCACTATCCTTTAGGGAAATATTTTTGATAATATTTCTTGAAGCATTTTTGAGATAACTTGCACTCCTTGTCACTTGAGATAATAGTGTCCTTAAGGATATACTTTTTTAATATAGTGATATCTACTAGTTCAAGGTATTGAATAAATGTTTGGCCAAAAGAAATAAATTGGAGGGAGAAGTTGGGCTAAGAGGCTGGAATAGATGGTGTAGCAGCTTGCTGGCTAGTCACTTCTGGCTGAGCCTTGTGAAAATTCTTATGATAAAAAGTCAAGAAGAGAATTATTTTCTCCATTAATATATATTCTATGTGGAAATAAAAAATAGCGAATAAAGCTTTCCAACAAACAAAAATTTGCTTGGACACAATATTTTTTATACTTTTTTTGAATAATATCTTTTGCCACTTTACAATCTATTCTTAATAAGAACTCTTTATTGATTAAATCACTTTGGAATTTGCTAATAAAAGTGACAATGGCCAAAATTTTCTTTTTAATAGTAGAATAATTATATTAGGTAGAATTCCATATTCCAAATGTATATCTAATAAGTAATTTTTTTACATTTTCATTTCTTTGTCTTAAAATACTATCATAACCAATATTGGATGCATTAGTTTCAACTATCATGAAATAATTGGGATTAGCTAATGATAAACATGGTACAAATTTTACTTTTTTTTATATTGTGAACTGCATTAGTGTGACCTTCAATCCGTTTGAGCAGATTTTTTCTTAATCTTTTCTGTAATAATTCATGATCTTTAGCTAAATCTTTATAAAAATCAAAAATATAATTAAGACATCTTAAAAATCTTTGTAATTGAGTTTTATCTTTAATAATATCTAAAAAAAATTCTGCAAAAGCTATAGTTCTGTTGACAGGTTGAATTGTATTGTTATTAATATAAAAACCTAGAAAACAGATATCCATTTGAAATAATTTCATTTTTCTTTGAGATAATACTAATCCATTTTTGTTTACAGCATTAATAAATAAATGTAAATGTCTCTAACGCTAATCAATAGATGATGAATAACAAACTTAGAATAGACATTGAATATTTATTTCATAATTCTTTGGAATTCTAAGGGTGCATTTTTAAGGCCAAAAGGCATAACTTTCTATTCATAATGTCCTAATGGAAGAATAAATGTAGTTTTATAATGATCATTTTTCAAAATTTGTATTTGCAAATAACTTAATTTCATATCAAATTTAAAAAAATATTTTTGCATTAATAATTTTATTTAATAAATATTTTTTATTTTGTAAAGGATATCTTATCCATTGTAATACTTTATTGAGTAGTTTATAGTTAATAACTAATCTTAGAGCTCCTTTTCTAATTCTATTGCATTTTTTACATAAAAGGTTGCATATTTCCATTGAGAATGACTATGTTGAATTAGTTTTTTGCTTAATAAGTTATCAAATTTCTTTTTTACAATAATCTAATAATCAGGCATTCATTTGACTAGGTCTATCTTTTGTAGGAACATCTTTTTCCAAAAATTCATTAATATGATGGAGAGCTACTATATGTTGTTTTCTATACCAAAAGGCATTAGGAAGATCTAAGCATACTTCTTTAATTACATATTGAGAAAAATCTTCTAATTTTTGCTTGAATATTGTTATGACTTGTTGTATTTAAGAGAAAATGATGTAAAGAGAGGGAGAAGAAGAACTGAACTTTTAAATTTTTTGAATGAGATGTGGACCAATCTTAGCACAATGAGTTGTAATGAAACAAAATTCCATAGGCTTATTGAATAAGATACTTAGGGGGAGTTTACTTAGTTCGTTAGTACTATTTTTAATAGTGCAAGTCATCAAGTTTTGTCATCATCAAAAAGGGAAAGAATGTAGACCCTAAGGGTTTGATTTTGATGATGAACAGAACTTTATAATTACTTGAATTAAGCTAATGACGTGTTGCTAAGATTTATGGATTCAAAAGACCCTTCAGACGTGGCACAAATATGATCAGAGGAATGATCAGTGGCTTCAAAGGAAGCTTTAGAGGTTTGGAAGTGGCATCCAAAAGTTTCAATGGGAGCATTTTGAATTCAAAGGGAAGTGTCAATAGGAAGAAGAAGCTTTGGAATCCAAGAGAAGTCTTAGAAGGAACTTGGAAGGAGATAAGGTTAGAAGATCTGAATATTATGCGTCAGAATATCTTCAAAACATCTTTAGAGGTTGCTTCTAATGAGAGATTAAAGCTTCAAAGGTTAAAATATAATCATTGTATATAGTAGCACTCTAAGGGAACTTCAAAATATCTAAAGTTAAACATCAGATGATATGAAGAGCATTGTTAGAATGAAGTTCAAATGAGCCGACTGTAGAGGATCTAAAAGAGAGCATCAAAAGCTCTAGAAATGTAGCCATTGATAATGGTTAGGACTATTAGACCTCTAGAGGTAGTTCAGAGGTTTGAAGACTTACTTCAGAAACTCTAAAGTTGTATGTGGTAATGGTAACTAACGAACACCTGACCTTCAGAGGCTCTGAATTTTAACTTAAGAATTTCTAAGGCTGATTCAAAAGGCAAATTGCATAGAGTGTTAAAAACGCAACTAAAATGGTCAAAAATTATCAAGAGAGGTTGCAATAGCTAGAATATATTTAGAACTTATAAATACAAGTTCCAATGAAGAAAAAATAGATTCTTGAGTGCATTTAATAATGTTCAACTTAAGAATTTAAGATTCTAGAAGGTGCAATCACTCCTATAAACTTCAACATTTAGATTGTTCAAAGTTTCACCATACCACTTCAAACAAGAATGAAGCATTGTAATCTGTTTAACGTTTATCTTTATTAGAGCTTAAATTGTGTATACCATAGGCTTGACTAGAGGCACTTTTCTATACATGTTATGTTTATCGTGTTGAGTTATTGGTAAGCTCTGGAAACTAGTTTATGAGCTTTTTATGAGCTTAGTGAAAAACCAGGTTGTATGAGTTGTCAGTGAGCTCAGTAAAACCATACTATAAGAGTTCTTAGTTAGCTTGGGAAACCCAAAAAGGTGTGATTTGATACGTTAATAGTGGAATCTAAGGTTGGGAAAACCTTGGAGAGTGGAGTAGGTACCAAGGGGGCCCAAACCAATATAATCCTTGTGTTCTTATTGTTGTATGTGCTTGTGTGCTTTCACTGCATTCTATTTTTTGCACTTGCACATCTCATCTATTTTTTCCATCTTATTTGGATTCTTGCTTTGCCATACAAACTGTGGATCATAATTGGTTCGGAGTAACAAAAATATCATTTGTTATAAGTGTATCTCTAATATGAAATAAAGTAACTTCATATTATAATTGGCATAAAAATCTATTTTTTATATTCTAATGATTATTTTAGTTTTGTGAGAAGAGAGGTTTCTCAAGGCTTAATAAAATCAAAGTGTGCTTTTACTCTTTAAATGGTAGTTTGAATACCTTTGTAAGATACTAAAAAGTGTTTAATTAGTTGAATAAATGGTGCTCCTAAAATAACTCCTTATTTCATAATTTTTATTAATATGAAAGGGGTTTGAATACAAATTTGGGACTTACCAAATTAGCATTTGATAGTGTTGGATCCCGTAGGTGACTTAACCCAAGAGGGGAGGGGTGAATTGGGTTTATAAAAATTTATTGCTTAACCCCTGGTAAATCAGTTTCCCTCTTTTCGTATTTATGTGCAATTTAATTATGAAATAAATAATGAAGCAATAAAGCACAACGAAAGTAAAGCAATCAAAAATAGCACACACACAAACAATACAATTTTTTTATAATGGTTAGGGCGACTTCTTTATTCTACTCTTCCAAGAGCACACTCTCCTTGTACCTTGGGTTCCACTATCTCATATAATGGAAATATACTAGTGCATCCCATACTCTTCTAGATTCTAGCTCTAGGAGTTATAAATACAGTACTTCTAGCACTCTACTGGTTTTCCCAAGCTCACCAGGAAACTCACTAGTTTCAAGGATTACCAGCAAACTTGATCATTTTCCTTAGCTTGCCACCAACTCAATAGCTTGGTTTCTTGAGCTAACCAGAAACTCTACCTTTATAGGTATTGGATGTATAAGAGAATACCTCTATTTAGGCAGATGAGTATACACAGTTAAAGCATAAATATAAATGATAAAGCAATAAGTACTTTATAGTGAATTTGCACTCCTTTGAGATAGTATTGATGTAGCCTTGAAGCTCTTTGATCTTGGTAATACTTGGAGTGAAAACTCTTAGGAGACTTGAATGGGTTTCCAGTTAGTTGATTAGCCTTTGTCACTTATAAACCTCAAGCTCCTTGTTTCTTGAAAATCTCTCAAAAGACTTGATCCTTGAATAATCTCATTGTAATGCAAAAGATCTCCCCTTGGTGTATGCTGAAGAAGGCCTTAAAGAATTGGAAAGATGAAGCTCTTGAATGAATGAAGAAGGTTTAAGCTCTTTGGCCTTTTGTTGATTAAGGATGAGAAGGTTAAAGCTCAAAGAAATCTTCAATATGAATTTAGCAACCTACTGAAAATGTCCCTTAGCATCTCCTTAAATAGCTCTCAAAAACTTGACCATTAGAGAAGATGGGTATCATTGAATGCAAAAAATGGAGGTTGGTGAGCAACTTTTAATGAAGAAGAACATTAAGATTTTCTCCCATTGGACTGCATTCTTTCTAATTGGTTCTAAAATATTGGAAAGTCTGCAACCTCATTCTTGATAGAGAAGTCGATGATTACTCAAAAATAAAAAAACCTTTTGCGAAGCATTAAATTTCTGAACCATTTGAAAATAGTAAATTTTTACTGTAGCAAGTTACTGTAGTAGCATTACTATAGCACTCATAGAGACAACACCTTATTCGAAGTTAGTTTTGAACAAATTTGCCTACCAAAAAGTTTGTCTAAAGGTTACTATAGCAAATTATTGTAGCACTCGTAGAGACAACATTTCATCCAAAGTTAGTTTCGAACAAATTTACTTGCCAAAATACTTTGTTCGAAGGTCACTGTAGTTATATTACTGTAGCAATTTATTGTAGTAATTCACTATAGAAAATCACTATAGCAGTCGCGAGCAACTTTGTCCAAAGTTAGTTTGAGATGAATCCTTCTTGCTCAACATTTGTCCAAAGATGGTTGCTATGCCCAACATTATAGCAAGACTATAGCACCTTACTATAATAGCTACTATAGCTAAGCTTTGTCCGAGTAGTGCATTTACTATAATAGAGCTTTGTCTAACATGTAGCAATTCTACTATAGCAATACTGAAGCAAAATCACTATAGCAGCGCTCTTGCAATTAGAAATTTTGCACTCTTGCTACTTTGTTAATTTGATATAATTATCCACATAAGATTTGCATAAGTTGTAGAGTATGGATATGTATTTTAAATCATAATTTTGTATTTAGAAGCTCATTTAAGCACAGGTTCCTTCTCATTCAAAAAGATATATCTTTTGAGGCACATTAGCATATGATCTAAGGCATTATGAAATGATAAACAAAGTTGAAAATAATATTGATCAAGATGTATATGCTTGCATAAATTATATCCTTATAAAGTGCATACATTTCATGCATATCTTTCTACATTTCGAGCTTCCTATACTAGAAGCATTATTAGCATAAATCAAATCTAAAACAAGTTATGTTGTCATCAAAGTCATACAATAATCCCAACAATCTCTCCCTTTTTAATAATGATACAACTTGAAGACTTGCGACATTTAAAGGACATACTAATGAGCCAATAGCAAACTCCCCCTGTGTTATTGTAATGTGTAATCCAATGGAGTTTAGTAAAGATAGGTGATGACATATGATGCTATACTTCTCTTAGACACAAGTCATGACAAGTGTCCTTCCTAATACCATCCTAATTTCTTAAACAAGTCTTTCTACATTTTTCTTCCTCTTTTTGTCAACATCAAAAAGATGTATTAAATGAATGGGATATGTCTTCCCCTTAATAGTTAGAAGATAGGACAAGTCAATTCAAACAGCAACATTATATAGGATCATAATTTCATCCAAAATGTTCAGCTACCCTTTGTTGCATTAAATCATGCAAAGTAGAAACATATAAGGCACTGTTCATTCTTTCCCAAGTCTTCTTTTGTTTCAAACTCTCCCCCTTTTTATCTTAAGGTTATGACTCACAAATCTACAAATTTCTCCCCCTGTATTATTGGGTTCCTAAAGAGTTCACAACTACATATGGAACTTGCTTAGCCCCCAAAAAACCATATGTTGGTATAACGATGAGCATGATATAGGATTAGTTTTATCAATATAACAAACAAATTCATGTCATGGGCAACATTCAATCAATAGATAATTGTAATTGAAGTTTTAAAGATATGAAAATATCTGTCAAGCATACATCAATTCATATATCATTTCAAGGATGCATCAAAATCATAATTCTCATTCAAACACAGAAGACATCAAATTGGTATTCAAATTTCATACATGTAAATCATATTTCACAAAAAGATTACATAAGAAGCTTCATCACATCTTTCTAAGAATGAAAACATCATAGTTTTAATCATATAAGGTGACAAATATGCATTATTTTAGTCACTCAATAGTTATGATATGACATATGATCCTAGTTATTGTGTTTATTTTTCTCATTAGTTTGTAGTTTCTTGACGTTGTTTGATGATGGCAACACTGAAATTTTCTTAATTCAGATTGAGATTTCTGTCATGTGACCATTAGGTGATGCTTTAGCAATCTAATCTACTCAACTTTTTATTTATAGAAGATGGACTAGAAAATATGGTTATTAAGGTAATCTTCATCAAAATCTTCAAGTAAAGGTGCTCAATAAGGGCATTGATTGCCACACTATGAATCCATAAGGAGACCTTTAACTAATGATGTAATGATATTGATGCTCAAATTGAGGCCTTTCAAAAATATCAACTTTTCATAAATATCTTCAGGAAAGTTGATTTCTTCTAGCCTAAACTTTGGATCATCAAAATAATTAAATTCTAGTGCTTGATCCAAAGGCGCTTCATGAAAATTCTTCTTCAATTCATCTAAGATCAAATTTGCAAGAAACATCATTATTTCTACTTATAAGGCATCTCATTATAAAACTTGAATAGAGTGGGGCAATCTAAAATAGATATCACTTTTCATGCTTATTCAGATGATGCTCATTCAATTATCTTTAGAAATTCATAAGCCTTTTGTATGTCCTTGTATACTCATATGTGCTTTTGCAAATCTATTCATATCATAATTTATATATCTCATCAATTGAACAAATCATCCAAGAATCATATTTTAGTATTCAACATAGGATTTGATCACTAAAAAATCTTATCAATTCTAGGTGGCACAATATAGATCAGTCATACATATTTTGTATTAATTTCCTAGTTCTCATATTTGGATGCATGATGTATATTGTAAGTTTCTCAAGTCTAATAATTTACATTAGAATTGAACATTTCCATAGTTTCTCAAGTCTGATAATTTACATTAGAATTGAACATTTCCATATTTGTCTTCAATTTTTAGACTTGGATTGTCATTTTTATTCTGAATAAATTTTTAGTGGTTTATAATCTCATTTTAATAAATAATTTACTTAACAAAGTTTTCTTCTATTCCAGATATCAAAATCTGTAAAAATAATCTAAAGATTATAATAAGTGTCACGTTTAGGCAAATTCTGGTACTTTTGAAGTTAGATTTGGAAAATGTGTTCAACATCAAAGTTATAGAATTTGTTATTATGTTTCTAATGCATCAAGAATAACATGATTCTAATTTTATATAGGAAAGTTATGTCTATAATACTACAATTGTCTTCAGTACCAGAAACAATGTCCAAAATAATAACTCCTAACATTATCAAAAGGCATCACTTTGAGTCCAAATTACTCATAGAATGAGGCTAACTTAGAAAAAGTGATAAACATAAAAGTTATATACCTTCAAATTATATATCCAAGGAATTAACAATCACTTAATTATGAGTTTTTATGAAAAAGATATGATCAAAACACTAAAATTGCTCTAGATGATGCAAAATTTTCAGATAATGCAGAAAACATCTTAGGATGAAACAAAGGATCACATATTATTTGAATTTTCTTGTCATACAATTTTAGCTTGTATATGCTCAAGCATTGTTATAAACATTATGGTTATTAATTGTAGAAATAATGATAAGATGAAGTCATTCCTGACATGAGCATAACTTTTAAGCATTCACCAGAATTTAAGTTATTTTGTTAATTATTTCAATCTTAGGAATTCAAGTTTTAATGATGGTTACAAAAGGAATGGCTAGGCTTGGAATACTTATTAGAGACCTAAAACCATGAGGTTCCCTGAACAAGCTTAACTTATGCCTTGGAACTATATTGACATTGACGATTAATCATTTTACATATTAACTTAAAACTTTACGATGATTTAGTCTAGAAACAATGAATTCATATTCATCCAAATCCAAGGCAATCATTTCAGAAACATTTATAGTATATAGCAATGAGATGCATAGTTTCCTTTCATCAAATAGATATATCAAGCTGGGCAACTTATCTTCTTTAATACTCCCTTAGAGATTTTGTAGTTGAGCTCATGAATGGATATGCTAAGCTTGATTTTTCATTTAGTTTTGCATTTGGAACCGTTGTCATTTAAGACAATGTTACTTTGTCTTAGACAAAGCTAGACAACTTGGTTTACCAATGGAAGATGGCTTGTCTGAGATGTTTTACTTTGTCTGAAGTTAATGTCTCAGACGAAGCTCCTAAATTCTTGGACAAATCTGCCTTTATCTATCATCTTGAGGATTTTGTTTAGCTAAATACGCTTAGAAAAATCTTTGCAATTTTTCTCCATTAGTAAACTCAATTAGATATAAAATGTACAAAAACTTAATGTAATTCTTTTTAATATAAAGTAGTATGCATTTGAGAGTCTAGACTGCACAGCAAAATGATATACTCTTCATTATTTTTAATAAATCATTCATTACTTAGATTGTTTACTTTTTGTATGAAGATTTTCCCCTTCTAAGTTTTATGAATACAGTAATTAAATTTTGCTAATTTTGGCCTACATTAGATTAAATTTTTAAGAGTTAAAACATATTCTTTGGATAATATCAAGATGAACATTCTGCTTTAATTATAACCAGCCTTTAATTCTTTGAACTCGCATATGGATGACAACTAACTTCTTTGATAGCTCCAACTAAATTGTATGCTAGATCAATCATTATTTTCATTTTCCTAGTTATCTTTAGAGCACTCTTTTCATGTTTTAAATTTTATATTATGAATTTCATTTATTTTAGGTTCTTCTAATCTATACTAAACCTTAAAGTTTTATTCATGTACAGATGAAGCTATATTCGAGGCAAATTAATAAAGATTGTAAATGCAGATCCTAACAGAATACAAATCCATTTGTGTTTAGGAATCATACTTATACTTATCTTTCTTTTGTCTCTGGCTTCTTTAAACATATTCTTCATCCAGTATCAAGAACTCATTTGTCCTTTGATGGAGCTTGATAGATCTTCTTTTCTTCATCTTCTTTCCTTGATTTGAAGCTCCTTACTGAGAAGAGATTATTTAAATATCTGAAAGAAGAATACTTCTTCTTTTTCTTCCATGTTGTTGTTCCTCTTTTCCTTTTTCTTCTCTTCTCTATCTTCTTTTTGTTGACTTGCTCTAATCTTTAGTTTTTGTTGCAAGTCCACCCTCACATATTTTATTTTCTTCATTCTTTTCTTTCTCTGCATCATTGTCCATCAAATCTTATTTTTGAATCTCAATCTCTTCTTGAGATTGCTCCCTCTCAATCTATGGTTGTTCTTTAATCTGTAGTGCTTCAGCTTTCACAGATTGATCATCTTTCTTCTCATCTTTATGTGGTTCCCCCTCAACCCATGAGTATTTTTTTTTGTTGGAGGTTACTTCTCCTTTTCTTCTACTATGTTTCCTCCACTCAATTCATTCTTAGCAATATCATTGGTAATATTTGAGTGCAAATCTGTGTGCCCCTCAAAAGTTACCTTCAACCTGTCCAATATTTCTCTTATACTTTTACAGGTTAGGACAGACCTGCAAATAGTGGGGCAGAGAGCATGCAGTAAGACATTCGTAGCCTTGACATTTTCTTGCCTTTCTCTCTCTTCATCCTCACTTATGCCAATAAAAATGATTTTCCATAACTAAAGGTCATTGACCATAAGATATATTTCCAATTTCCTCTTCCATTGAGCAAAGCTCATTCAATCAAAGTATGAAAGTTGGGAGGTGGAGTATCCTTCTAAGAACAAAAGGGAAGATAACATCAGGTTAGCAAAATGAATCACTACAATTGTTTATGCAGCCCGCTTTGAT
Source organism: Pouteria campechiana (assembly GCA_036873735.1). Taxonomy (NCBI): domain Eukaryota; kingdom Viridiplantae; phylum Streptophyta; class Magnoliopsida; order Ericales; family Sapotaceae; genus Pouteria; species Pouteria campechiana. The sequence continues at coordinate 36,059 of JAYJMB010016956.1, forward strand.
ATTACTCGTTGGATCCCATAGATGACTTAACCTAAGAGGGCAAGGGTGAATTAGATTTATAAAAATTTATTTTTTAACCCTTATTAAATCAGTTTCCCTATTTTCTTGCTTGTGTGCAATGTAATTATGAAATAGATAATCAAGCAATAAAGTGCAAGGAAAGTAAAGCAATCAAAAATAGCACACATACAAATAATATAATTTTTTATAGTAGTTCGGGCAACCTCCCTTCTCCACTCTTCTAAGAGCACACTCTCCTTGTGCCTTGGGTTTAACTATCTCATATAATGGAAATAAAATAGTGCACCTTGCACTCTTCTCAATTCCAGCTCTAGGAGGCACAAACATATTGCTCCCAGCACTCTTTTGGTTTTCCCAAGCTCAACAGGAACTCACCGGTTTCAAAGATCACCAGAAAACTTGATGGTTTTCCTTAGCTCACTACCAAATCAACAGCCTAGTTTCTAGAGCTAACTAGAAACTCTACCTTTACAGGTATTGGGCGTATAAGAGAATGCCTCTATCTAAGTGGATGAGTACACATAATTAAAGCATAAATATAAATGATAAAGCAATAAGTACTTTACAATGAATTCAAACTCCTTTAAGATAGTATTGATGTATCCTTGAAGCTCTTTGATCTTGGTAACACTTGGAGTGAAAACACTTGGGAAACTTAAAGGTGTTTTCAATTGGTTGATTCACCTTTGTCACTTATAACCCTTAAGCTCCTTGTTTCTTGAAAATCTCTAGAAAGATTTGATCCTTGAATAATCTCCTTGTAATAGAAAAGATCTCCCCTTGGTGTTTACTGAAGAAGGCCTTAAAGACTTAAAAAGATGAAGCTCTTGAATGAATGAAGAAGGTTTAAGCTCTTTAACCTTTTGTTGCTTGAGAATGAGAATGTTAAAGCTCAAAGAAATCTTCAATATGAATTCAGCAGCCTACTAAAAAAGTCCCTTAGCATCTCCTTAAATAGCTCTCAAAAAGTTGATCATTGGAGAAGATGGGTTTCATTGAATGCAAAAAACAAAGGTTGGTAAGTAGCTTTTAATGAGGAAGAACATTGAGGTTTTCTCCTATTAGACTACATTGCTTCTGATTGGTTCTAAACTATTGAAAAGTTTGCAACATCATTCTTGATAGAGAAGTACATGATTGCCCAAAAATGGAATGATTTTGTAGAGTATTAAATTTTTGAACCATTTCAAAATAGCCAATTTTTACTATAGCAAGTTACTATAGCACTTGCAAAGACGACACTTTGTCCAAAGTTAGTTTCAAACAAATTTACCTGCCCAAATAATTTGTCTGAAGGTTACTATAGTCATGTTACTGAAGTAGTTCACTATAGCAAATCACTGTTGTAGTCACAAGCAACTTTGTCTAAAGTTAGTTTGAGACAAATCCATCTTGCTCAACATTTGTCCGAAGATGGTTACTATGTCCAACACTGTAGCACTTTACTATAGCAACTATTATAGCTAAGCTTTATCCAAAGCTCAACAGAGCTTTGTCCGCGTAGTGTATTTACTACACCAGAGCTTTATCTGACACTATAGCAATTTTACTGTAGTGTTACTATAGCACATTATTGTAGCAAAATCACTATAGTAGTACACCTGCAATTTGAAATTTTTGTACTCTTACTACTTTGTTAATTTGATATAATTATCCACAAAAGATTTGCATAAGTTTTCAATTATGGATATGTACTTTAAATCATGATTTTGTATTTATAAGCTCATTTAAGCATGCATTGCTTTTCATTCAAAAAGATCTCTTTTGAGGCACATTAGCATATGATTCAAGGCATTATGAAATGATAAACAAAGTTGAAAACAATATGAATCAAGATGTATATGCTCGCATAAATGATATCCTTATAAAGTGCATACATTTCAAGCATATCTTTCTACATTTCAAGCTTCCTATACTAGAAGCATCATTAGCATAAATCAAATCTAAAACAAGTTTTGTTGCCATAAAAATCATATAATAATCCCAACGATAGTTTATATGAATCTTGCATATTTGAACCATCACCAATGGCTATACATGAAGTTGTTGTTTTTTTTTCTGAACTATTAAGATGGCACCAATCTTTCTCTAATACAATTTATATTTGCTCCGAAGTCTATTAGACTATATGTTCAAACATTAATCTCCAAGTATTTTATCTATTATTCTTATAATTAATTATACATACCATCTTTTAGATATGATAGACTCAGTCATATTACAAACATCATAACAGGTTGAAGGTTCATTGGTTGATTTTTCTCATAATTTCATCGTGAATATCTTCTTCTTCATCTTCTTGATTCTTTTCATTTTTTAAAGGATTTTCCACTATAGATACTAGTTCTAAAATAGATATTCTCTATTTTAGTTATTTTATTTCATCCTTGAAATTTTTTGTCTCAGCATATAAATTAGTCATAGAAATAGGTTTTAGTATATTATCCTTTAAATATTAATTTTATTTTTTATAACCTCAAGGATAGAATAAGGTTTTGTTATAACTAATTCTTCTTTAGATGACTTCTTCATTTTATATTTAGTATCTTTTGATCCTTTTGAGAAATTAAGAAAGTTTTCTAATTGATATTGTCTCATAACCGGATTATCTATTTTGTTAATTATTTAATAAATAAATTATCTGTTACTAATAATAAATGCACAACCTAATATGTTGATATAAATGCATAGTTTTAATGACACACAAAACTTGATTAGAGATTATATACTAATGGTTATTACCAAGATTTTAGCATGCAAAATCAAGATTAGAGTTCTTAAGAAAAATAAGCATAGAAAATATATTCCATGGTGATAAGGCTTAGGCAAATAAAGAAGTAAAAAATAACTTATCACTAACAGATAAAACAGAAATGAAAAGGATTCAGCTCTTTCCATTCATTTATCAAAGAAGAAGATTCTATCTAATGGATGTAAAGAAGTATGCATACAATAGACTTTGTTCATCACAAGCAACCCATAGTTAAGTCAATGGTTGTCTGATGAGAACCAACAAAGAAGTGAGTGGAACAATAAAAGGATCATGTGGCAAAGTAAAGACTTTGTCCATCATAAGTGAGCCAATGATCATCTACTGTTAACTGACAAAGCGGAAGAAGTAAGGATTGTATGACAAAGCAAAAGACTTCATCTATCATAAGTAAGCCAATGATCATCTAGTATCAGTAGACAAAATGAAGAAGTGAGGATCGTATGGCAGAGCGAAAAAATTCATCTGGTAGAGTAACAAAATTTTGTTTGTTGGAAGATAAACTCAATAGTTAATCCAACAGATGAAGCCATGAAGGTCTACACCTTAAAGCTTAATTTGTCACTTATAATAGACAACCCATCAGATGAAGCAACGAAGGAAATCCATCTATGCTCCAACACTCCATCTGTTACTTATAATTAAAAACAACAGACAAAGCCCTGAAGAAACAGGATGCCCGTGCTTCTATAATTCAATAGATTAACCACAAGATAAATCATCGGAAAGAATGATTTGCCTGCTAGCAATGGAAAGGGTGATTCATCTGCTACTTATGAAAGACAAACCAGAAGATAAAGAAACTTTGTCTTATAAATAGTTGGATAGATACTTTGTTTATCATAAGTAAAAGATAAGCAATGGTCAAGACGAATCGCTAGTCTTTGCTCAACATTAATAACGCTCTTTACATATTAATGAAAAAGTCAGTCATTGCAACAAAACTTGACTAGAGCTTATTAAGAAACTAGAAATCATCTTCTCCAAGGTTGGTGCTGCAGGCATTTCAACATACGAGGATTAAGCAAAAGTCAAAGAATTCAAAATACACCAATCAAAATGGTCTTCTATCATTAATGGAGCTCAACTACCACCAATGACTAGAATTCAAAGCAGTTGTAAATGAAGCATCATTGGAGCTGGAGGTAGCAACCAAGTATTGAGAAAATCATTATAAATCCTCTTAAGAGCATTTTCTAATCTGAGCTAAACCTTTTGCAATCCTTCAAGAGTCAAGAGCCTTGCATTCTAACCTTCCTCAACTTTCTTTGAAGGCTTTCAACCACCTTTGAAAAAATCATTTACTTTTGCATTCAATTTTCAAAAACTTTTTCTTATACTTACTAAGAAATTCTTATGCTTAAACTTTTGATATTTATTCTTTATAAATTCTTTGAGCTAGTGGTTGAGACTAGACTCAAGAAGAGTTATGACTGTCTGAGTGCAGACAAGAGCTATTTATTCAAGCCCCTTAGAGCTGGAATCTAGAAGAGTGCTGGGAGCACTATAAATATGCCCCCTAGAGCTGGAATCTAGAAGAGTGTCGGGAGCACTGTTTATGCCCCCTAGAGCTAGAATCTAGAAAAGTGTTGAGAGCACTATTGTATTTCTACTATTGAGAATAGTGGAGCCCAGGAAACTAAAAGAAAAGTGTTCTTGGAAGAGTAGAGTAGAATATTTACTTGAACTAGTATAAAAATCATTGTATCTTATTTATTTATGCATTGAGTGATTGATTGCTAGAGGGAGGATTGATCCGAAAGAGGTTGAGAAATAATTTTTAAGTACCCAATTCACTCCTCCCCTCTTGGGCTTTTGCCTAACCTTCGGGACCTACAAGTGGTATCAGAGTAGGCTACTTAAACACTTGTAGTTATCCAATGGCAAACCCATCATCCTCATTATAAATATTCATCAAGGGGCAATCATCTACCCAACCACCCCTATTCAACGAAACTAACTTCGCTTATTGGAAGCTAAGGATGAAGCAATTTATTATAACAAATGATATGGAATCTTGGATAGCTATTAAAGTTGAAATCACTCTTTACACTACTGAAGTAGATGCATGGACCAAATAGGAAGCCACCTCAGTCCAAAATAATGCAAAGGCCTTGAACTCTTTATTTTGTGGACTATCTTCATTTAAGTTTAATAGAGTATCCTCTTGCACTATTGCAAAAGGTATCTGAGATAAATTAGTGTCTATTTATGAAGAATCCTCACAAGTGAAGGAAACTAGAAGAAATATGTTAATAGGAGAACTAGAAAACTTTATGATGAAAGAAGGAGAAAGTATTTCTGAAATGTATGCTCATTTTTCTAAGGTTACTAACACCTTGAAAGGTTTGGAAAAGAAGTCACAAACTCTGAATAGGTGATGAAGATACTCAGAGCACTACCAAATTCATGGAACCAGAAGATCACAACAATAGAGGAAGCAAAGGACTTGAATACTCTTCTAGTGGACAATCTTATCAGCTCATTGATGTCACACAAGATGGTAAAGAATAAAAGAGAGATCCAACAAAGCCAAAAAAAAATATTGCTCTGAAAGTAACCAAAGAAAGTAGTAGTGATCTGGCATCATAATCTGAAGATGATATGGTCATGTTGGTCAAAAACTTCAGAAGTTTGTAAGAAGTAATGGAGGCAACACCTCAAGGAGACAGCCTAGATAACAAAAGAAAATGACTAAAAGAAAGAAGGATCTCCCTACATACTGCAGATGTAGAGGGATCAGACATATGTCTCCTGAGTGTCCCAATGAAGAAAAAGTAACTATGAATGAGAAGGATGACAGAAAAGAAAAGAAGCACTTCAAGAAGTCTTCAACAAACCAAGTCAAAGTAATGTATGTAAATGATGATGACTTAATAGGGACAAGCTTGAGTGAGAAAGGTGACAATGAAATTGGACACCTCGCAAGAATATGCTGCATGGCTTAGATGGAGAATAAATCGATAGATCAAATCACCATCAAGGAGCAATGCACAATGGAGCTGGAGACAGAGGTAAGTCGCAAAGCTATGTCTAGAGATGCATGTCTCATGGATAGTGGCTGCTCGAGACATATGAGTGGGAATAAGAAGCTGTTCAAGAAATTGAAACTGATAAATGGAGGAATAATAGCATTAGGTAACAATGATAAAGGCCTTGTCAAGAGAATAGGTAAAATTTATGGTTTATTCAATGCATGCATAGAGAATGTATTATATGTAGAAGGACTAAAGCACAGTTTGCTAGGCATTATTCAATTATGTGAGAAGAGTCACAAAGTTATGTTTGAACCATTTGTATATAATATATTTAGTATAGGCAATGATTTACTATCAGCGGGAAAAAGCATGAAAATATTTATCTAGTACAGCTAGATGATATAGTTGAAAAAATGCTTAATTGTAGTCAAAGATGATCCATGGGTATGGCACAAGAAGATGGGATATATCAATATGTCAAATATCAAATCTTTACAGAAAAAGGATCTTGTGATTGGTCTACCAAAATTAAACTATGACAAAAATCAAATATGCAAATCCTGTCAATTGTCAAAACAGATCAAAGTATCCTTCCATCCTAAAAATGAAGTATCTATATCCAAATCCCTAGAACTATTGCATACGGATCTATTTAGACCATCAAACATAGTCATCCTTGGAGGAAAAAGATATGTATATGTGATAGTAGATGACTACTCTAGATTTACATGGGTAATTCTCTTGAATAGCAAAGATAAAGCATTTTTAATGTTTTATACATTTTCAAAGCTAGTTCAAAATGAGAAACAAATGTTAATTGTATCCATTCACAGTAGTGAATTTGAGAACAAAAAATTCATTGATTTTTGTGATGAAATAAGAATTCACTATAGTTTCACATCCCCCAAAACTCCTCAATAAAATAGAGTTATGGAAAGAAAAAATTGGACAATACAGGAAATGATAAGAACCATGTTGAATGAAAGTAAATTGTCAAAAGAATTATGGGGAGAAGCAGTTAGTACAGCTTGCCATGTACTGAATAGGGTTACCATAAGAGTAATCTTAAAGAAAACCTCATATGAGCTTTGGAAAGGAAGAAAACCAAACATCTCATATCTCCATCCCTTTGGATGCTTATACTATGTGTTGAATAATAGAAAAGATGATCTTGGAAAGTTTGATCAAAAAAGCAATGAACCTATCTTTCTTGGTTAATCTTCTAACAGTAAAGCATTTAGAGTCTACATCAAGAAAACATAGGTTGTAAAAGATTCCATACATGTTAAATTTGATGAAGCAAATATAACCCCAAGAAAGGAGTGTAATAGTGATGCAAATGAAGCTGCAACAAATATGAAGAAACTCAAATTGAATGAGACACTAATGGTGAAGACATACAAAGTTCAAAAAATGAAGAGAAGGTAAGAATAAGTAAGGTTCCCCATCAACCTCCTACTAATTTGAGATTTATTAGTGCTCATCCTAGAAAATAAATTATAGGTAATGTCTATGATGGTGTCAAAATAAGGAGGTCTATGCAAAATGTCTGTGGTCATTATGCCTTCATCTCTATAATAGAACCAACTAACATCGATCAAGCTTCAAATGATAAAAATTGGATTATAGCAATGCAAGAAGAGCTTAACTAGTTTGAGAGGAACAAAGTATGGGAATTAGTTCCAAAACTAGAGAATGTTGATGTAATCAGAACTAAATGGGATTCAGAAATAAACTGGATGAGAATGGGTTAGTTGTAAGAAATAAGGCACGATTAGTTGCTAAGGGGTACTCCCAAGATGAAGGAATTGACTTTGAAGAATTAGATACCCTTGTAGCTAGATTAAAAGTCATCAAAATGCTACTTGCTTTTGTATCCTATAAGAACTTTAAGTTATTTCAAATAGATATAAAGAGTACATTTCTAAATGGATATTTAAGTAAAAAAGTGTATGTAGAGTAACCTTCTAGCTTTGAAAATGATGATCAACCTGATCATGTCTATAAGCTCACAAAGGGATTGTATGGTTTAAGATAAGCTCCAAGAGCTTGGTATGAAAGGTTGAGCAAATTCTTAAGTGATCATAAATTCAAAAGAGGAAAGATTGATACTACTTTGTTTATCAAAAATATTAACAATGATATTGTAAGGCCCTGGAAAATTTTACAAATGTAAATTTTTGTTATTGTAAAGTTTTGATAATTTTGCCGGGTCGATAGGTTGTATAATTAAAGTTTTGAGAAAATTATTATGAAAAAGTTATGAAATTGAGTAGA
>JAYJMB010016967.1:0-11044 GCA_036873735.1 Pouteria campechiana
GAACTTTTGGCCATTGCTCTCCCTTTAAACTGGTGCATCCATGCACCCCCGTCCACCCAATCAGACCTAGCAGCAACCCTGTCAACAGTAAAACATCTACCGACCAAGATCAAGGCAGTAGCTAACGCGCAAAGCTAATCCAAAGAAACTAATCAACCGCCCGAAACTCACCCAGCCATCCTTTAAAACTTTAATTTAATTGCTTGGGACGAACGGAGGGGAGGATTTCCTTTGCATTTGTTCTCTACTTGCCCTTTTTGTTTAGGTTATCGACACTAAGGGTGTTGATCATTGTTTTGGCGGGCTAAACGTTGGCGGAAAAACCCACCTTGTTTCTCCATTCACGGCGGACGGATGCTAGAAGCAGAGAGCCGGAGGAGGAGAAGATAAATGAAAACATGCTCCACCTGTGTATATGTTAACATACAACTCATCTAGTTTCGTAGGTTTAATACTATTAATGAGTGAATCAAGACCGTTGGTTAAACTTGATAGCCAACCTTAATTTTATATACCTTAGCTTTTAGATTCTAACATCTCTTTTTAATTTATTATGTCAAAAAAAAATTCTATTGCAGGCACATACTTTTAGTTTCAATTTTATGTTTTTTTATTTTTGATGCTTTATTTATTTTTTTGAAACAATACTAAAACCAATTAAAACTGTTTGAAAATTTATCTGAAATAAATTTAAATAATTTAAAATATTTAAAATTATTTATGAATACAAAAATCAGATAATTTGTGAACTCCATCCAATCCCATCAAGTCCAATCAATAACCATCAACAAAATGCATGGCCCTAAAACGATTCAAGCGACTGTGTTAAGGTGGATCTGGGTCCATCAAGCCCTGTCAATTTCCTACATGATTAGAGGATAAACTAAATCAATATTGTCAATGCCCATCAATGTTTTCCTTCTTCTCTGGGCATTAAACCAGAGAAAATATTGTCGATGTCCGTCAATTTCAATAAATCTGGGAAAACCTGTTAAAGCCCATCCAGCCATGACATACCCACTAATTAACTTTATTTTAAAAAAATATATAAATTTTTAAAATAATTCGAATAAACTATTTTTTTTAACTACACACCAATCATATTGTATATATTTATTGTATTTTGTCACCTGCAATTGCCATGTGCATCCAATTTGTTAGACCATATCTTTAACATATTACCAACCCAGGACCTTACATATCAAAAACTATACGAAGAACATGGATATCATATACCATAATCTGCAGGATAGATGGAGACTGTGGAAACTCTTTCATTGAGAGTGATAACTGTCCTGCACATGCGCGTGCACTGCTGTAAGTGCTCCCCTCGAACTAGAAACCATCTCATGCACTAATGCGGACGCACTGAAAACTTGCTCCAGCACTCTTTCAATGTTAATCCACATTCACGTGTAAATAGAATACTGCCTTTTAATTGAATAAATCTTGACCGTTGAGGATGCAGCAGTGCAATACCTATGTCCATCAATGTAAAATTTTTCCAAACTGGATTCTTCCATTGTATCATTGCAAAGTCATTGCCATTATGCGTCAATACCTAATATATCACATTTCTACAGAGCAATTTAACTTGTGGAACTTGAGGTCACTTATCTGTAGAATTTTTCCAGGGGCAAAAACCGAATGCAATGCATGTGCTGGGGTTCAAAAATGTAGTTGCACTTTGGAAGCTTGTAGACCATAGGGCACCAAAATTAGCCTCATCTTCCCCACCCACGCTGCACCGATCCTCATGTACTCATACGTCAAATGACAAAACTGCCCATGTTTGTGAAAAACCTTACACTACATGCGCCTGCAGTGCAGGGACTATTTCATTGGCTATCCTTCAAACACCTTGGAATGGAAAGTGGGAATGTGGGTTGTGAAAAATATAAATTTTGTAGAATATCGGCACCTTAATGCATGCGATATATGTACTGGCCTGCAAGCCTCAAATCGCATCTCTGGTTTCTCAATTGGCAGATTCGATGTTCCTGTTCAAATTGGGGAAAGAGTCAATGGCACTAGTTCATGAAACCAATAATTTATTAGTGGAAGTTAGGCATGTTGAGTCAACTTCGAATTTCAAATGTGACATCATGATGTGGGGCCCTACAATTGGATCCGTTTAATTTTAGTTACTTCAAGACAGTTTTGAAATGTCTGGGTGTCAAACAGTCCGCCAGAATAGCACTAACGGCCCATTACACTGGCATCTAGCAGCTGTGCCGGCTTCTAAAAACAATATCCCCTTTGGTTGTTGAACATGCATGGAATCAAAATAAGGTTCTCCAACTAATTATTTGAGAGAGAGAGAGAGCTCAATATCAATGCATTTGGTCTCAGTATCAACGGGTGCACATACAAAGCATATGGATTGGGAGAGAATATTGAACGGCCGCAGCAATGTCTCAACCACAGTCTCAGTTCAACGCGAAGAATTGTCAGCTCTGGATCTGTCAAATTTCGCTAGTACACAGAGCATGCGCAGTTTTATCTCTTTGGGATGTAATACAGAGCCCACGTGTCACAGTACTCTCTTTCAACCTCCAAAGAAAAGAAAGGGAGAAAGGGGATAAAAGGTCGTGTCTCCATCACAGCGCAACTTGTTCTTTGTTTGTTCCTTCCCACAGGACAACACCTGCTCAGTCAACAGAATCGAATATAAGCCCTCTTAACTCCCACCGTTTTTTCCATGCAATAAATCTGCCCCACATCTTCTAAATAATCATTTTGTTCCCTGGAGTCAAGGAATGGCAGGTCCTAACTTCCAAGGTAGGCCTTATAGTAATGCTCGCCCTCCCCTTTCCTGGTGATACTCTCCAAACTTGAATTTAGACAACTGGTCCCCACGGCGCAACAATCCATACTTTCCTTGCTGGGTTGATCATTAAGCATAGGTTCTCCATTTAGGACCCACAGGTGGATAGTTCGGAAGAGAAATACAATGCTGAAAAACCTTTTTTCTAGAAACAATGGACGGTCCAAGACTCCTGTGTTACTTGCTTCATTTTAAAATAAACCTAGTTTTGGGTGGAGGCGATGTTTTAATGGCCAGACTATTTAAATGATGGGACATGCAGCACAGTCCGGTGATACCCAAGAATTTTCCGACCTTTGACCATTTAAGTGCGCTTTTCTTTCCTTGAATGGCCGGCCTAGCTTGGTACTATTAGGCCAGGTTGGGGCCAACCCCTCCCTTACCTGTCGCCATCCAGATACATCATAAAACTTAGCTCCATAATCAGTTAATCCAAGAGAAGATCAATACATTTTCTTTTTGAATTTCAGAGTTTGGATCGATAAAAACTAATATCTAACTACCCATTTAATTGTATCTAGTGAGAAAAGTTCAAGTGTAGGCCACGAATTGGGCTGTTGGGATCGAGGTAGAAGCATGCCATGTGCAATCACATGGATTGCCACTCTCCACGAGAGCAGCAAATTCCGGCTCTAATGGCATCCATAAAGCTTCACTGCTTCAAATAAAAACATAGGATGTTGCTACAAACATATGTCATTTTGATGTGTCCTGTTCGAAAACATGTAGGCAATAAACTAAACCTAACAAACAAGCCTCCGTTTGTTGAGTCAAAATCTCTATTGATATTTTCCTCTTGTTTTTAAGAAGGTGGAAGGCATACAAACATCACATATTCTCTTTCCATGTCTTAAAAAATCATAATGCCGACCAATGCATACAGTTTTGTGCTAAGACAGTAAAACCTTGGATGCTTTTTCTTTTCCTTTGTTTAAAATATTTCATGTTACTACTCACGTGTATGCTTGAATTTTAAATGCTAAAATGGCCACCACCCATGTTTTAAACAAATGGTTATTGTGTCAAAACTCAAAAGTAGTCCCCACATCGGTTACACTGTTTAGGGGCAGCACACGTGCAAGCTACAAGCTTTTTGTGCCCCACCGACGGCTTGATGCATAGTGTTTTTGATGATCAGACCACGTGTTTGTTTTGCTCGAGATTGGAGGCATTACGCGGCATTTTGCCGAATCATTGTCCTCCAATTTAGCTACATCATCGAAGAAACTGTTGTCTCGAAAATGGTAGCTGCATGCACATGTTCTTTTAGGAAGTCACATGCAGAGGGCTTGAAGAGTGGATGATGTTGAAGAAGACCAGAACCATGAAAATACGGTCAAAGGACGCTTTGAGAAACTTAGAAGGTAGGCAAAACAGGGATGGATTGATAACTTGTCGGGTTGACTCAGAATCCATCAAGTCTACTCTGGGTTTAACATAGAACAGAGCTGATTTATGTATAAAAGTAAATTTGGAACGAAAATCCAAGAATTGTTGAAATTTCATGAATTGGGTTCTTAAACCTTTGGAAGAAAAGGGAAACAAGATATAAAATATGATAACACACTGAATATTGACATATCTCCGAATGCGGAGCTGAAAAGATGCACAAAAACATGGAGTTGGGGTATATACTTGGTTTGAAAATGTCTTTTAGCTGAAATTTGGACCCTAGAAGATTATAAAAAGAAATTCCAACAGAATTAAGGCACCGTAATCTCTGTGATGCATTTTGGGCTCATCATGATTCTCTAGTTAGATCCAAGCCATTTGTTTAGTATATTTAACGCCATTTATCTAATCAAGACATGAATCATCATTTAGATTGAAAGCTCGCATGGACTTCGCCCGCCAAAAACATGTTATATCATCCATAGAAAATAAATAATCATTCAAGATTGCTCATATAAGTATTGAAATCACTTAAAGATGTGGTATCGTCACCATCTAAGGAGGATAAATGCTTTTGATAGAATAGATACACAGCTACTCTATTGCAGATTGCAAAATCGAATTTTAATAATTTATAAACATATTCTTATGAGTTTTTATCGTTATAGCTCTTTTGAGTTTCGACTTAAAATGATTTCTAAGGTAACAGTTAAATGCGTGGAGACAACTATAGTGGTTGATTTGAATCCAATCATAATATCACTGTGAACCCAAAAATTAAAGGTAGCACTGGAATTTGGGTGCCTACCGGCAACATTGAATCATTCTGCTTTTTTAAAAAATATTTATATGTTTTTAAGTGCTCTGATAATCCATTTATTTGGTAGGGAATTGATTTGTTATTAATATGTTTCTTGAGAATGATAACTGGCTTAGAAATTCTGCCAATGTTTATATTATTTCACTGACACATCTGATTTTACTGCCACAATATTGGCAAAATCTGACGGCTGTGATTTCCTAAACTAATCATGGTTAACTAGTGTTTGCCAATGCTAAGATGTTAAACTGCTTATCTGCATTTTCTTATCCCTTCAATGACAGAAACAATGAGAAACAACCACTAGGCTTTACCCACCAATATAATATGTATTTGATTGATATTTATAATATTTTAACTCTAGTCAATGTGAAATGTTATTGACTTTAAGCCTATCCGATATGTAGAGCCCACACAACAATTTTGTCTCTTAAAGCTAGCTCTCTCACCCCAAAAGTGCCAAATGATGACTTACCACAATTCCAAAAGGGATAAAACCATAAGGACTCCGATAACTCTATATGTCAACAAGATGTCACAAGATGTCAACAAGGTCTGATGAGCCCAAAGCAAACAATACTTCACATTCACAAAAGTTAGGTGTTTTACAAAATAATTTCAATTACCCTTATTTCTTTATTATTCTAGGATATCTTTGTAGACATGATCAGTACCAGACAAGTTACGAGGAAAAGGCTTCCCCTTGAGACAAATGTCATCATACTAGACCACCTCCCTTGTTATCTTCTCCTTGTGCTTTTGTCCACACGCAATCACCTCCCTTGGACTCTCACTCCATGGGTCAAGCCCTCCACGCCTATATCTACCCCTCCCACCTCCACCCTCAAATGACTCCAAATTAACACTTGGAAATTACAGGCCCACCTCAGTTCTCCTTCCCTCCGTTGCATGGCCACCATGTTTGCTTCCGTTAACAGGAGCGATCCGCCGTTTATCGACCAATACAGTGCTTTGTTCAACTCCGGCACCGCATACGAAGGATCTTGGGATACTGGCTTTGTGGGGACCTCCCAAATGCCATTAATAGACCTTGAAGCTCTTATGAGCAGCAGCAGTGAGAATGAGAGGCGGGCCTGCATGGAGAAGATAAAAAATGCAGCCTCTGAGTGGGGTTTCTTCCAAGTGGTTAATCATGGTGTGAGTAGGGAGTTGCTAGACGAGATGAGGAGTGAGCAGGTGAAGGTGTTTAGGATGCCCTTTGAGAAGAAGGCTGGTTGTAGGCTGTTGAATGACTCATACAGGTGGGGAACACCAACCGCTACTTCTGTCAAGGAGTTCTCATGGTCAGAAGCTTTTCATGTTCCTCTCTTTAAGATTTCAGAAGACGATACTCGTCATGGAGAATTCAGCAATCTAAGGTGAGTTCGCCGTTTTCCTAAGATGGATGAACAACACGCACACCCACAACACCCTTCTTTTCAGATGGTCTGTTACCCCATCCAAGCTTCTCATTCCTACCAAAGCTGATTTTTTCTTTGAGGAATGATCAAGAGCCGGAATCTAATCATTGCGTCGCCTCTAGATGGGAAACGGGGCCCACTGCATTGTATCACATGCCAAAACATCGAAGCAAGTGGCTGCAATGGAACAAATAATTCGAAAGTGATGGCAATCGTGCACAATGACATTTTACCATGGGCTTTTTCACAGGTCATTCCTCATATTTTGGGCCAGAACTTTTCAATGATTCATGTAATTCTCATGCCTGACCATGATATCCTTACCTATCCTTACCAAATGCCTAAAGTGTACATTTCAGTCACTCAAACATGTCAAATGATTCAATCAGAATCTCAGCTATTGGAATAGTCATTTTAAGCCAACACAAGGGTTCTTAGGCCATTTCGAAACAGTTATCAATTTCTTTATTTCATTGTACGGTTGCATTTTAATCATTTTGAAGAAATTTGAACACTCCTACTTATGCAGTCTCTCTTGATTCTCACTGCCATTAAAACTACGAACAATTGCAGGGAAGTGATGCAGAAATTGGCAGCTTCAATGTCAAATCTTGCACGACTTCTTGCTGTAATTCTAGCTGAGAATTTGGATCAGCCAAAGCAGTATTTTGAGGAGAATTGCAATGAGAGCACATGTTTTCTTCGTATGAACCGGTACCCACCATGCCCATTTTCACCAGAGATGTATGGTCTAGTGCCCCACACGGACAGCGATTTCCTGACCATCCTCTTTCAAGACCAAGTTGGTGGATTGCAACTGATGAAGGATTCCAAATGGGTAGCTGTCGAACCCAATCCAGATGCCCTGATAGTCAACATTGGTGACCTGTTTCAGGTGAGCCTTGCTCTAGTGTCTTATAATGGCACCCATCCATAGTTAAAATACGAACTGTTGACATCTGAATGCGTATAGTCTTTATCTATATTGAAATTAAATATCAAAAACAACCAACATGGCCCAGGCCTGCTGCCCCATGTGTGAAGCCAGGTGATTTGAATAATCAATTTCTTCATATCCACCATGGAATAAGCTGTTCTTAGATATTAACTGTTCTTGGATGATATCCTTTGGCCTTGATTTTTGGGCTGAAATTTAACCACTGGATCTTCTGCTTTTACTTTTTAATATTCTAGATTCATGTGTGGATGATGGTGGAAACAACAGACCATCCAGGAAAAGTTTCTTAAATCTGTGATTATAGCACAAATACTACAATTCGGACAATTCTGATCATTGAATTATGCAGCATGGGGGCCCAGAGTCAGATTAGATATCCAGCGGTATTCTTGCCTTTTGACGCAAGCGACGTTGGGGTCGTGTCTCGCCTTACCGGAAATAACAGGAATTTGAAAAAATCGCACGTTGCTTTCCGGCAATTTCTATTAGTCATATTTTCCTTGAAATGACCAATTTACCCCCCTCTCCAAGTTTGCTGGTGGTCATCGTCTTCCCTTCGTTTCAGGGACATTTTAGTCAAGTAGACCCATCTCTGTATCTTGAACGACTAAGATTTATGCATTGATCGAGATCATCCATTGACAAGCCATTACAGTGGGTAGATAAATTTTCAAAAATTGTGCCTCCCCAAAAATCATTAATGCCGGATTTTACTTTGGGATAATATCATTTCACGGATGTGAGTATATCCAAATATGTGTATCCTTCAACTATTTGTGGGATGGCAGAGATTGAATGGTCCTAACAATGGTTTTCCACTGCGTATAAAGCATCATGTTATGACCCATTTGTTTTGGTTTCAGTAGTGGATAGGATCAATTTCACATGATATTGATATTGGCCCCTCTTGGTTTGACTTCTTGAGCATTGGAGATGTAGAAATGGTTAGAATCTTTAGCAGATTGCAGCCACTTGCTGCGATCAAGTGGACTTACTTTGCGACAATTCAGTAAGTTGATCCAATGGTAATTTCCAAGCAGGGCCCAATTTTTTTGACTTTAAGAACCTATGAATCTTGTCGGTTTTCACCTTTCAAAATTTGATTAGATGGTGATAAGTTTTCCACAGTGAATTTATGCTGTGGGTATTTCTAATCTGATATTCTGGGATGGTTATCCATCCTTTGCTTTTTCTTCTACAGCCAGAACCACAGGCGGATTCCATTGAGGGACAAAGAGAATGTTGTCCCACTTTGTCTGACAGTTAATATTTATACTCCCAATTGCATCTGTAAATAAATTGGAACAGGCATTTTTCAAGATATTCCATTCTCCTACAGGAATTGAACTGTTCTGTTTGCATTGAAATGCAGGCATGGAGCAATGACTTGTACAAAAGTGTGGAGCATAAGGTGATGGCCAATGCAGAGGTGGAGAGATACTCAATAGCCTATTTCATGTGCCCTTCATACGATTCCATGATAGGTAGTTACAAGGAGCCTTCCCCTTACAGGAAATTCACCTTTGGGGAGTACAGGCAACAAGTCCAAGAAGATGTTAGAAAAACTGGGCATAAGGTGGGCCTTCCCAGATTTCTCCTTTAGACTACTACTTCCATTAGTAATAGCACCATCAATACATACGTATATATGTTTACTGAGGGTGCTTCACATGCAACTAGTTGCATCGTTTTGCTCTAGTGTGTCCAACACGATGAAATAGACCAGCCTGATATTCTCGTCATGTGTTTTCCATGGCGTAATTGACACCTCTGGTGGTGGGTGGATGTTGGTGCAGTAATGAGACTGTTTCTTGGACATGTAGTTTCTTTTACTATCCAAGTAGTTGTGGATGAGACCTCATTTTTATATGCATATACATGTATGTAGTGTATATGTGTCTGTAAAATGTGTTTATAGTCCCCTCGACGCATTAGGCATTTTCCTTTTTTGGTCTAAATAAAAAGGGGAGAGATAGGAAAAGAAGAGAAGCTTATTCTCTCTTATATTGTAAAGCAAGGTTTTATTGTATGGTATTCAATCGATTCTTCCTAAATATATTGAGAAATGAAGAAAGAATTCAAAGCATATTCTCTTGTACTGAAAATGATAATGTGGGTGTGTAAATGGTTCCAAATGGAAAGATTGGAGCCACCAAGAAGTATCAAATAACCTGATCCACGAGAACTTTGTCTTTGTGTCTTGTCTTGTTTGTGAATATATTCTTTTCCAGAGCACTTGTCACTTCTTTTGTACCTAATAGATGCTTCTCCAAGTAGGACAGCATATATTAGCTTACAAGGGCGAGATGGAGAAGGAAAAGGGGACTGTATCGTTTGGTTAACAGATCAGGTGAAGACTAGTATGGTAATTTTGGTGCATGCCAAAGAAGCAGATGGCTGAATACTGGTCCACCTCTGCAGTGTGCATGACAATTTAACAAGTAGGTAGAAAAGGGAAGAAAAGAAACTGTTCTCTTCTGAATGGTGGAAAATTCCAACCAGCAGTTGAGAGTCTGGGAACCCCACAAAAGCAGCTTCTACAATGAGAAAGAGCACTTCGACTGTTGAAAGTGAGAACAGGAAGATTTCTAACGACAGAGATAACTAAAGTTTTTGAGCATCTTTAGCTAATGAAGCATCGCTCCCACTTCATTCTGATCAATTCATAACTTTCGATGAAAGGAATCATTTTTGTCAAACGTCACTCCCATGTACTTAAAAGTTTAAAACCACTTATGCTGTGACTTAGCGTGTTTAAAAATGCTGCTAACCTTTACATGGAACTGTTATAGAAGATAGAATCAAAACATGGATATCACCAACAGAAACAAGGATTAATATTTCAATCTTTGATCAGTAGCATAAACAAAATTTCCAAGCATATGTGTCCCACGTACTAGGGACCTTCCAAGCAACCGGAAAAATAGACCTGCACCGAGCATCTTAACGGTGGCAAATGATGCGAGTATGCATAAAAAACTATGCACTGAACCGATCAAATTAGCTATTCCCTATACAATTTATGTATAGGGCTCAATCCTTAATTGGGTATAGCAATGCACAGGAATGAATGTATTAAAGTGTGAAGCATCACCTTATATTTCTATATAAAGTATAAAGCATTACCTTAGATTTCTACACATTTGTCGCTCTTTACTCAGCAACAGAATTAGTACCACTCTTAGCAATGCTAACAAAACTAATATACAGTGGGTTCTTAAAATGATGAAAAAATGCAGCACTTTGCCGTTATATATTACAAAGGAATCCACCTGCATAGGAAGCTTTGTTACAAATATTTACAATAAAGCACCCACCATCCACACATTTAAATATATCAATCCTCCATGTTACCTATGGAATATGCCATGACCACTTGGAATCTCCAAAATGCTCACAGCTATGGCAAACTCTTTAGAGCTCCATTCATGCTTTGGAAAGAGTCTGTAGGACAAGAGCATGTGATGAGGACTGATTCATGATCATCTATCCATTGCTTGGATTTGTCTGGAGCCTGTCTAGCTGAATTTAAACACCATGATCAGTCAAGAAACACAGCCACCTTTTCTTTAAGGCTGCTTTTCTTCTTCATCAAGGGCACTGTTGCTGGGACCTGACTCTTAATG
>JAYJMB010016967.1:11144-35753 GCA_036873735.1 Pouteria campechiana
GGCATCCTCTCCCTTGCACATGCTTGCATCTCTTGGATGTTTCCAGTGGCTTCAAAAGAACCAACAGTCTCATTTCCAGAGAATATGGACATATTTGCGAGTTGGAGTCTTGATTTAGATTCGCTCTGTTCTGCCTGTCCACATTCTCTGTCTCTGTTGGCTATGACATACTGCACATAAATGTACGAGACGTGAACAACATTCCATTATCATTCCGTTGCAACAGAAAACTGGGAAGATGACTAAAAGCATGGGCATAAGATTTAGCCATTAAGAAAGTTTACATACAGCAAATCAAATACCAAAGACAAATACTTCTGCAACAAGTCTAAAAAACTGAGATATAGTAGCTAATAACAGAAGAAATGAAGGGGAATCATTCAGATCCAAGGAAGATTTACAATGTTTGATCAAGCATTCTCTTCACATGAATAAGTGTATCCATGCAGGCTTGCCATTCAAAGTGCACATAAGCTTGAACTATGTTCCTTATAAAATTTCATTAGTTGGATGGCCTAACCACTGATTCATCTAATGTGGAGCAATGTCCATAGTTTCCACCACTCTTTTATGCAATTTGTTGGGGGTTGGTCTGGGGTGAGGCACAATCTATTCATGATGGACCTAAAGAAATCAATGACCTAGCCTAATCACAAGTCCAGCTTGCCTATCATGTGCATTCTCATCAAAAAATTATCAATCACGAATAAACCCTGTGTGGCCTTCTCTAGGTTGACAGGCTATACTTGGTATGACAATAAAATTTAAAGCATACCTCTTCAGCCATGCTCATTAGATCTTCCATGGTCAGTTCTACTCCATCCTCACCACCTTCACTTGGAGACACAATATCATCAGTCCCTTCTGGCACACAAGAATTCAGCTTTTGTTCCTTTGGAGCTCTTTTCTTGGCACTTCTCTTTCCTCCACCACATCCCCTGCTGAGAGACATGGCTTCAATTTCATGACTGCTTTCAGTCCCACAACCCTTCAGTTTCTGCTTCTTCAAAGCAGTTTGTTTCTCAACTCCTCTTTTTACACCACAACCTTTCTTGGATTTCTCCATAGGTATGTCAGACTCATTGGTGACAGCGATGGAGTTGCTGGAAGCCAAATCTTTCCTGCATGATTTCCTGGTTCTTTTCCTAGTTCCGCATAGAACAAGGGAACTTGAGTGTGTCCCAGAAGTTCCCTTCACTTTGTTATTAGGTATCCTCTTTTCACGCCTCTGAGCAGGTTCTGCCTTAGCCTTGCAGGATGATTGAGATAATGAATGCTCATCTTCTGACAGGTGAATTTGATCTTTGTTTGCTAACTTTAAGTCATCAGCAACAGTTACTTCCAGCATCCATTGTGGTAGCCTTCGCTTTCTGCCAACATCAATATCAACTTCTGCCATGTTTTGTCTCGAGTTTGAAGATTGTTATAGTCTAGATGGGAAAGAGACTTTTGTGCGGTCTCTCAAAATGACCTTGCATCAGTAACTACACCATATCAAACATACTGAAAGAACCTAGAAACAAGAGATTTCATGGAAGTCCGATTTTTATCCTTTTTGTTTCTGTTTTAGAAGAGCAGTGTCATCATATTAAGATAATGATAGCAATAACATGATGCTGAACTAAAAGAACTAAAGAAGAAAAACAGACTACCCTGATACAAGAAGACTAGTGATTAGTTCTTGATCCTACCAAGCTTGCTTGAATGTGATAAAGCGAATTAGAACTAAAAAACACTTGAGGTGGATGAGGGAAAATTTATCAAGTCAAGAATCCCAACTCATCAGTCCTTTCAAAATCTAGAACTTCTAGTCAAAATTGGCCCATTTTAGCAATTACATTTTTTTAATCAGAGAAATGATGAGGGGCAGGAATATTCTAATCCATTAAAAATTCATAATTTGAAAAACCCATAAATAATCAATGCAACCAAACAAAAAGATCTTTTCACCCCTCTTGCTAGAAACCTCTTGAGGTTCAAACTCTCTCAAAAGTCATATTGTAATGAAACTCATCCTACGTTACCAGATATTAAAAACCAACACAACTGTCTTGATTTATCCAATGAAGCAATCTTATTACAACCATGCCAAGAACCAAAAGAGAAGAAAGGCTTAATGTTGCTTAGAATAACAATGATCACCCTGCACACTTTCTATATTAGCCAAAGGACCCAAAGCAGACAGATGTGCCTTCTCATAAATTTTAATACGCACTGCCCTCTGACCAGTGATGAAATTCATCTCAGCTTTTATCAGAAAGAGAAGACCACCCCTATTCACCAATTTATTCTCCACCATCCTCACACCTGCTCATACCAGGGATCAGCATTAGCAATGAAAACCAACAGATGAGCTTCAAAATGAACATGCCCCAGCACTTCTTCTGTTGCAACAAGTTCCTTGCCAACTGGACACATGCCATCTCCCTCTTATCCAACTCAGCATTGAGATCTAGTGTAGTAGAAGCCACAGATAAAAATAAATCAGCCACGCAAACCTACTTTATAGCCACACCATGGTCAGATGCAACTCCACCCTCCTCTATATTGTTGGCATTCACATTGTTTCTGGGAGGATTTCTCATATGCTCCTGGGGTCAGTGTGGTCAGTGTTGAACTTTCTCTAAACTGTCATCACATCTGTAAATCCTAACATCAACGCCATCTATATATTATGCCTCACATGTTTCCAGCTAAAATTGTGGCATCTTCTCATACATTGCATGAATAACTTTAGTCGCACACTCCTAAACAATCAGAATATCCGATCCTTAAATCGTCAACCTCCACAGAGACAGGATCTAACCCCATTCACAACTGTAGAAAATAACAAAGCGATCTATGCCAGGTAAAATTTCAGAAGCTCCTAGAACTGACCAGATCACATTTGGAGTAATGCAATCCACCAACACGAATATGGATGCAGATTGGAAGCAGTGGACAGAACCAACGTACTCAAATATTAGGATGCCAACTAAATAGCATTTTTCACTAAATAGCAATGCACCAACTGCTCGGGCACTCATTGTCCACCAGATGCTTCCCTTTTGTACCACCAGTGAGAGAAGCAAATGAACTATGTGCTGAGAAAGCTGATGCAGGGCTTATCGGGAAGCCTCCTCAGAAGTGGGACTCACCAACTTCAGGAGGAGGAGCCTCCAGTGGTTTCCTTGAAATGTTTCTCACAATTCCCCCTTAGTTAAGAGGTCATAGAGTAAAATTTTCTTCCTCACTTGTCACAACAGCAAAGAGAACTATGGCGAACCCCCCAACCCCCCCACCACCCCCACCTCTTTCAGATTTATAAGACGAATTCTTTAGAATAACCGACACCAAAACGGAATCCATGCCTCAGCCACTCGCATCTACGCCTGGTTACGGCAAGAACTTCCCCTTTTTTTATGAGGAGAATATATCAAGAGATTAAAGGAAGGTGGATGCTTATGTTTCGATTAAAAAAAAAAAAAGGCAACATTTTGCACAAATTCGAATGATTAATCATGACTCGAAATTTTGTAATTTTTCATTCAACCACACTCAACCAAAATTTAGAGAACCGAACGGAATCGAATTTCCAGGATCCGACCAGCGATGAAATCTGTTGTACTCGAAAGAAAGAAAAGGTTTTCATATTCGCATGAGAGAAAGGGCAAGGGTTTCAATAGTTGTACAAATAATTCATGAAGGAAAAGAAACAACAAATGAAATGGGCATCCGCAAACCGAGGGAGGTTGATTGTATACCCAAGAAAGGTCTGAAGATATGGTAAGTTTCGACAGTCGTCTTCTTCCGGAATTTGAAATTCGAAATTCTTTCTTGACTTCGTCAGTTCGTTTGTTCGTTGGGTTGTAGAGAAGGGAAGCACGCAATTCCAACGGCGAGACGGACAGAAGAGCTAATCATCCATCGACCACGCGTGGGGCTCGTAGATGGCATGTGCTGCTGTTATGGACATCAATTTAAACCGATTCATGAAGGCACATTTTTTCTTCAAAACGAGGGCAGTTGCTATTTTATTGGATACATTTAATTTCATTGGATAGATATTTTATTGGAGTGTGAGATGCTAGAAAAATTTTCTTTTTCTTTTTTCAGCTAACCAAGTAGACCTAGGAAGAAATACATTTTAAAAAAAGGAAAGGGAAATAATATTAGTCATAAAAATAAAAATAAAATAGTTAGATATTTTAGTATTTTGCTGAAAAGAAATAAGTAACAATTAAAAAAATACAGTTATTAAGGTAAATATATAAGTTATATAAAATACTTATTTACTGACGTTGGTCCATGCGTAGAACACATTTATACACTGAATCTCAAGAAGGATGATTGGCATTTTATTACTCGATGCTGTTAAGGCAATATTCTAAAGGTACAAAAAACGCGAACGGTTCCAAAATATACTTAAAAAGTCTTTTGAAGATCAATATCCCCATTGTTATTACCCTACGCATAAACCCGCCCCAATCGTAAAACGAGTTGGTGAGCAAAATGATTGGTTGATGCATGTCGCACAGAAGCTATTCCCAGAGGAAACTCTTGCCTACAAATTCAGAATGAGCAGATGGAAACATCGACAAAGGTGCTTTCCTCGTCTTCTGCATCAGTCAGTCACTGGGATGGCTGTAAACTGTATGCAAACAATGGAGGTTTTCTCAAAGGTTTCCCTGTATTCGTGACCGAATAGTCAGGCCGAAATTAACTTGGAAGGTATCTAAATCCGCTCATTTAAGCAATCAGGCAATCCCAGCATTCCGGGGCTCGCAGTCTTTATGAAAATCCTCAAATATCTGCTTGAAAGTGTGCCAGAAATGGAGAAACAAACAACAAGACCTAAGATAGACCAACAAAGAAAGCAATAAAGGTCATCACTGCAATGTACAGTTTCATGGAAGGACATAAACACTAGAAATTCACATGGCAAAGAATCCATAATATTAAACTACAATTATTTCTCTGCAATTGACAACTACATCACATCTGATTGATTTGCAACATGCTCCATCTTCTACTTCGGGAATTGAAATAGTACGAGCAGATTTATATTCTACATCTTCGATCTGTGAGATAAAATGGGCACATGGCTGTAAACCGTATGCAAACAGCTCCATGGGTGCTGACATGGCCGCCTTTCAATCACAAAAACCCATGAAATTTGAAAATTGAAATCTTCAGCATTGATCAGAGCATGAAAAGTACCGCTCCAGACTTGTCGAGCTGAATACATTGGGTGCTGTATGACTGGAACTAACTGGCCATATGTGAAGTTGGAATCTGATAAACCGCTGATGTTGGAGAAGTGATTGGAGAAGGTTAGGAGAAAATTAATAAAACATGTGCTAGGAAGAAAAACATAAAATAGACTTGATGGTCACAGCAGAACATACTGCTAGTTGAGACACTATCTGGAGATTTGTATCCACATGCCAGTCGGGCTCTATTTGCCGAACAAAAGACATTCGCCCATTTTCAGTGCTGCAAAAAAGAACCTGAAGGGCAATTTTTAAGCACTCGGTTTGGAAATTGCAGCAAAGATATGAAAGTGGCTGCTATTGAATTTGCACGGATCATACGACTGATCTTACAATCTATAGGAGAAATGAAGTCATTATGTTTCACACAATTTCATTGTCAAAACTATCTGCTAGCATTTACACTAATCAGTAGAACCAACACGTCAAGTATTCCCCTCTGACTTGTTATATTATCTTTATTATAGAATGGTAAAAATTAAGAAAACTTAGACTACACCAATATAACCCAATAAATGCAGGGTCATGTAATTCTACTGATCTCCATGCTTTCATATTCACCTATTCAATAATAAAATGAACAACAGCACGTTGCTCATGTTGAACAGTTTTGAGCCAAAAAATCCTCAGCTCTTGGAAATAATAAGATTGAGATTAGTTAGTAAAAGCTATATAAGATGCAACCAAAGCCTTCTTCATGAGGCAGGAATGTAGGCCTCAGATTCAATAATGAAAAAATATAGGAATGCTGAAATCCAAACACTTCGAGCACAGAAATCAGGGAAAGATCCAAGCAGGGAGTTCACCTTTTCCTTGACCAAGCCACCAGTTTTGAAAAGTCCAGCCTCCTCCAAAGCTGCAAGAGCTCTTTCCTGTGAACATTAGCTTGTGAGAGCCATATTGTCAACTGAAACATAATCCTTTTACAAATTCCAAAGCAAATTTCGAGGCCATCTATTCATAAGCTTGAAGGATTAAAAATTTTATTCTGCAAATTCATTTAAGGTTAGGTAATGGAATAAACCTGTCATACAAGAACCATAAGCGTTTGGTGCCTTGAATAAAACCATAAGTGTTTGGTGCCTTGAATAATAATTGAATATAAATATCCATTTCTAAGGTTTATGAATGTGACCCTGAACTTGGCCACCAAAAGCAAAAGACTGGCAAACAAACATCACTAAACAAAAGATGCTTAAGCCCTAGTGCGGATAATTTGAGTGAAAAATAAAAAAATTAATGGCAATTGAGCCAGCATCCAACAGAAAAGGGTCTGTTCAAGGGTCAATTTGAATGGATTAGCAAAATCCAAGGATCTCTTGCAAATTCCAGTTCAATCAATAAATTACAGGTTTCTAGGCATCTAGGATCAATAGTTCAAGAAAGAGGAAATTTTGACAAAGATGTTGCACATCAATTTCAAGCTGGGTTGAAAATAACATCGTGCTTCAAGAATTTCATACAATCATCAAGTGCCAATTAGACTAAAGTGAAAATTTTTATAGGATAACCCTAAGACTGGATGTGCTTTATAGTGTAAAATGTTGAACGGTCAAAGATCAATAAAATTCATAGGACGAGTGCAGCTGAAACAAGAATGTTAAGGTGAATCAAGTGAAAAATGATAAATTTAAAATGAACTAATTCAAAATAATTTAAAGGTAGAATCAGTAGGTAATAAAATGATGGAAAGTACATACTTAGGTGGCTTAATCATGTGCAATGGAGGCTTGGAATTATCCTAGTTAGAAGAAGTGAGTTTATCCATGTAGAAAGCTATGGGAGAGCAAAAGGAAGGCCACAAAAATAGTCGCGCTAATTGAGGATCTAACCCAAGATTGAAGGAATGATGCAACATGATCAATGTAGCTAACCTCACTTTGGTGGGAAAAACGTGCAATACAATGATGGTGATGATAGGTTATTGCAACAATGCATAACTAAACAAACATGATGTGCAACAAGGGATAAAAATAATTAAAACAAAAAAGTGATTAGTGCTCACCCCACTCTCATCATCAAGAATTCTTTCCATCAGATACATATCACAATACTTAGAAATTTCCAGTAGTACTTCCACCACTGAGGGCCTCACAGTTGCATGCTTCTGCAAGTTAGCGACAATAGAGTCACAGATCTACTTTGTAGAGTATATTTGTAATGATAACATAAGTCAATCACCAACCTGAAGCTCTTCAGGCGTACTCTCTTCAAGAACGACACCAAGCAGTTGGCAAGTCACCTACATGTAAAGATACATTGAAGACATAATAAATTTTGAAGTCATATATAAGCTACATAAAAGCAGAAGGAGATCTAAACATTCTCATAGAATTTTCATGTATGGAACAAATTATAAAATCTTATAATAAAATAAAAAACTAACAGCCACAATGCTCCATATTCCTTCCTTCTTTTCTTTCTTTCTTCTTAGGTTCTTTTATCAATTGTAGCAATTGTAGGGATATCCAGCTCCTTCATTCTTCCATCAAAGCTACATTTCACTATCCATTATCTCAAATATAGCCTGTTTTATTTCCAGCAAGATTGGTATCAACCATCATCATTACTTGCAAATGGTTTTGATCTCATAGTTGCTAGCAACAATCATAATCAACATAGCATTGTCCAAGCTACTTTCTTAATTGATCTACCCATTCTTTCTGACAGCATTGCCAGTGACAGAGAATCCTTCAAAAGCGAAAGTACAAAATTGATTTCACCAATCATCAAAGCATTTTCAAAGCTACTCGGGGCAACTGAACAAACTCTATCTTGCCAGTCTTATTTGAGCCGAGAATCCTGGTTGTAGTAAGGTAACCGGTGGCCAACCTGAAATCCAGGTTCTCATTTAGCTTCGTTCACAACCACTAGGTGTTAAATGCAACCACAGGTGGAAGCCACTGCTGCAGGCAGATTTTGATGCATGATTGTGTTGAGTCAGACGTTCACAGCATGAATAAAAGCTCCTTACAAAGCAAGACTCTTTTATTATTTAGAATATAAGTTCAATAAGCATAAAGCAAAACCACAACGAACAGGAAAAGAATTCAAAAAAAAAAAATGCATTTAAAGATTTTGAAGCAGTTGTGTGTGGCCACAGGATGTGCAAACAGCTGGATATCTTTTTAAAAATTTAAGACATGTTTGAACTTGTAGAAAGTATCATTTGATGCAGAACAAAAATCATACAAAGTTCACTTACAAAATATGTCTGCATACCTTTCGGCCTCCATTTAGTTTCTTCCTCAGTATTTGCCCAAAAGTGAGCTACAAAAGGGAAAGAAACCTTTGTATCAGCATTGAATAAGGAGAAGCAATATCAGCCATGACAATTTAACATGAGAAATTTACCTGTGCTGGATGGTCAAACTCATTGATTACATCTGTATCATTCAGACTCCCTTCAATTTGATGAAATTCAGTATTGGAAGCAGCTTCATTCACTCGGGTAACATCACTGCTGGACGATGAGGGACCTATTCGTTTGTGTTGATTTCTTTGGTTCCTGCTGGGAGATCTCAAGAACTTCCATGTAAAAGCAATAGCAATAGCTAATCCAGCTAGTGCTCCAAGCGAACCAGCATTCTGAAAGTTGAAAATTTTATAAATTGACCCAGAAAAGGTATATATCTGAAGAATTTGAACAACAGAAGAGGTTCTAGCAGAATGCAAGACATTAATTACACTCAAGGAAGCCTTGTTTAGATTCTTGCTGGTATTTTACACAAAGTGGTGGAATGATTAAAGACGAGGAATGGGCCCAAAACATTCGCCCTGTTGGATTCCCCATTTTTATATTTCAACAGATTCACGTTTAACTGGAACAGGAAATGCACGGAATTCCAATCCCAGATTCTTTACTTACTTATGTATAAAAGTGGAATCATCCGTAATATCATCGAATCCTCTATATTCGAATCAAATTAGATTCCTTCCACTCCGTCAGATCAAGCAACCAAACGCAGCTAAATTGCGCGAAAACAGAAGCTTTTTCATCATTTTCCTCTGTATTAATTATTACCACATCGTGTGACGAAAAAGTACAAAAATCAAAACAACCACCGCAATATAATCCAATAGCATATCCAAACGCACGCATCCTACTATTTTTAAAAAATACGACAAAGAGAAAGCTGAGATGAATTCGGACCTTGTGATTTATGAGAATCATCACAATTTCAGAAACCTTACGGTTGAAATGCTTTCCGAAACTCCTCAGGAGATTGGAGACCTGCTCAGTGAGGGAATCCGCCATCGATTGCCGAAAGAAGACGGGAAGAATCTTCCGAATTTCAGGCCATTACAGGATCCTCTCGAAGAGATCGAAAACCCTAAAGCTCAAAGAAACAGACAAGAAATGAAGAAACCAAGGGACGCGGAAGAAAAAAGAGGGAGAAGAAAAGAAGCTTCGACACTGAACTGCTGAAGAAGTATCACTGCTCGGTACACTCGCACAGAGATAAAATGATGATGTGGTCATATTTAGATAATCCAGACCTTCGGATCACTTATTGCAAATTTAATATGTGTTTAATCAAATGAAATTGATATATTTTACATATACGTTCTTATTTTTTGGTTAATAATTTAATGGCCAGTATTAATGCTCCATGATAAAGGTAGGAGTTGGACCGTTGAATGGGTAAAACCGTAAAAGTGCTCTCGTAGAATACTAAAGGTTTGCATGACATGGATGCACGAAGACACGAGCGCAATGCATCAGGAGATTGGATCTACCCAATCAACACTATTTTAAGCATCATAAATTTATATTTTAATTAAATTATATATACATAGAAATAATTATTCAATGTATAAGTACATAATATACCTCTTATTTTTACAAAGTCTAGTAATGGAGATGAAATCCAAACCAATCAGTGCACTTAATTTCTCATGCATATTTTTATTAACCCAACAATCATATTTGTCAAAAATCTAACTAGGTCATAACAAAATAAAAACTTGCAAATTTGTAACAATTTTTTGAATAATTTTTTATTAAGATAATTTTCAATATGTTGATTAAATAAATCATATTAAGCATGATGATTGGTTTAAATTTTAATCAAATTACATAGTTAATGAAAAATAAAAAGGACACATGGTGTATCTAAGTACGCTGAATGATTTTATTTATTAATCTTTAAAGAAAATATAATACCTTATATATTTTAGTACTTCTTATGGCTCATTTAAATGAACGGTGTACCCAAGAATCATTGCACATATTGATCGTTAAAGAAAATATAATAATATAATTCTTTTTGTACTTTTTATCGCCCATGTAAGTGAATAATGTTTCTAATTTTTTTTCTTATGATAAATTAAGTTTAAATATCATGAAATGAACCGTCTGGATATTAGAAATGAAGTTCGCGGAACCGACTTTTAACGCGTGCAAGGTAGAGCCAGGTGGCTAACCTGGTCACAATGATTTGATACTCTGGTCGCGGATGGGTCTTGATACTCAGGGCCAATCACAGAGATGAGATTAGTTAAGTTGATTTTTGAGTTACTGCTATGTCAAAAGACGAACCTTATCCCACGACCTTACACCACACATGTCAAACTTGCAACCACTCAAAAAATCCTCATTCAGAAAAATCCAGAGAGATATGGCCATGGCTGCCCAGACATTACTAGCCTTCCACTCCCCACACCACGCCCCAGCTCTCTCATGCAAGCTCAGCACATTCAAGTCTGGCAACTCCCACCAGACTCCCCTCCAATCCTACACCAGAAGAAGCGTAGCAACAACGGCTCTGGCAACCGTTTTCTTAGCTACGGAAGCTGTTTCCAATTCAAACTTGGCTTGGTCCTTTGATTTCAGAGTAACTGTTCCAGACCAAACACCTGAGGAAGCAGACATTGGAATTAAAACTCATGCTCAAGACCTCTTGAATATCAAACCACTCATCGACTCGCAGTCGTGGAAGGATGCACAGAAAGCACTTCGACGGAGCTCGTCTTACCTCCGTCAGGATTTGTACACCATAATTCAATCAAAACCTGGCAAATTGAGGCCCCCGCTGAGGAGACTATATTCCCAGCTATTCAACATTGTTACAAGAGTAAGTTAAGGATATGACACTTGGGGTGAATATGGGTTTGCATTGGATGGATGTATTTTATGTTCTTTTAAATAGGTTTGCCATCCCATCCATCCTGCTGCAATTAGTTTTAACTAGATTAACATGATATGTGCAGAGCAAACTAGTTGTGAGGATTGATGCAAAAATCTGGCTGATCATGCCATCAAGTGGGTTATACCAGGATCAACTCCTTTATCACTTGGTGTTTGATGTTTGGACTGGCCCCATATTTGGGTGGAACACCCTCTTTTTAATGGCCAAAATGCACATTTAACAGGATTCAGCAGCTTAAACAATTCAGTAAGTTAGGGAGAGGAGGCTATGGATCCCAGCTCGTGTGTCTGATTTGTTGCTATCGCAGCTCCTGAGATAGAAACCTCTACCATTGGATTCCCCAAACATAAACACTGACATTCAAGTCTCAGCACACTCAAAGCTGAAAGATTGATGACAGCTTTCCATTCTTTTTTT
Organism: Pouteria campechiana; assembly: GCA_036873735.1. Lineage (NCBI taxonomy): Eukaryota > Viridiplantae > Streptophyta > Magnoliopsida > Ericales > Sapotaceae > Pouteria > Pouteria campechiana. The sequence continues at coordinate 22,966 of JAYJMB010016967.1, forward strand.
GCTATTAATCACAGCTAGATTATGCGGCGAGAAGCAAGGATGCAGAGATATTAAACGATTGCTATGACAACATAGTTTCAACTCTTAATGCCATTTTGGCAATGATATAGCTGTGGGTCTCAAAATTGTTAGAAGAAGAGGATCAAACAGAGCAAACCAGGAGCTGGCACGAGTTTAACGAAGGCATCTAAGATTCTGCCCAACTGTCAATCGCCCACCACGAGACCCGACATCCAGGGCATAAAGGTTATGCAAGGTACAAGGTACATGGAAGCCATTTTGGTCTTTTTGATGCACTGAGAGTCGGCCACACTTTCCAAGATTTCAATATCAGGCCTTGCCCATAACACGAAGAATTCTGTTTAATGTGGGATTAAAGTTATGGAATTTCATTTCCAATCAAACAGGGAAGTAATTAATTTGTCATTTCAAGTGGTGTCTGGGTTTTTATTTTTAACACAGTCCATCAAAGGTGCAAGCTCGTCTGTTAATGCCTCACATCAAGTAAATATGAAATAGAGTATTGCCTTTCACCATGCCAGCCCCATGTCAGGTGAATGCACCCTTGCAGAGACCTTAAGCCTATAAATACCCACACCAACCAACCCCACCACCACCACCACCACCACTATCTCTTAAAGAAAGAGAATTTTCTGAAAGAGGAGCTTGAGAAATTTTCAAGAGGCACCAGTCGCCATGGCCTCACCATGATACACATATGAGTATCACCTATATTATGATGGTGGGTCCTACATAATTAATGAACAACAGAATAATGTTGGATTAGGCATTTAAATAATTAAAACATGTTTAAACACTAATTAAACTCTATAAATGGAAAATTTATCCCGTAAATGCCCCATAAATCAGAAAAATAATGACATGATCTTAAATTAATTAAAAAAGATCATTGACAATAATTGTTGTCATTAGTGTTAATTATGATTAGGTCTAATTGAAAGAACCGAGCAAAATCCAATCATCTTAGTCTCATTCTTACTAAGCTTCTCATAAATTCCACTCTTCCTAAGCTTCTCATAGGTAATTGAGAGAGCCGAGCCAAATCCAGTCATCCTAGTCTCACTCTTCCTAAACTTCTCATGAGTAATTGAGAGAACTAAGCTAAACCCAGTTAATCTAGTCTACTCTTCGTAAGCTTTTCATGGGCAATGAAAAAAAGCTGAATCAAACTTAGGTCACCTGTTTTTTTCTAATCTCTTTCAAGTTTAAATACAACAGAGATCACCTGAGCTTGAGTCCTTTTGAGATATACTAATTGGGTTGTAAATCACATACTATCTTTATGGTTTCTTACAGTTTAAATAATAAAGATCACCCAGCCCTAAGTCCTTCTGAAATGTACCAATTGGATCGCAAACCACATACTGTCTCTATGATTTCTTACAGTTTAAATAATAGAAACCACCTGGTCTAAATTGCATCTGGAACAAATCAATTTGATCAAAACATTCATTCTTTAGGTTGATGCAGTGTCTAACAACCTAGTCTAGAGCCATATCATTCTGTCCGTCCATTGATTTGAAGCAATCTCCAAAATATCAAGTCATTGCAATGTACTCGGTGATCCCAAAGATAACACAAATTTATTTTGAAAAATAATATGTTTTATTTTTGGGTTTCTAAGATGCATTGTATTTGTTCTTTAAGGATTTTCTCACATTGCGGAAATGTAATTAGGACCGCTTGTAATTTAGGATATGAATATATAATTTTCTAATGTATATAGTAAGTGTAATCTATTAAGGACAATCAATAACAAAATGAAAATTGTTTAACTTATTCCAATATGACAAATCTTTATGGTGTTCCATTTTTTGTTTCTAATTCCTCTTTTTGTACTTGTTAAAGTGGTAAGGCAACATATGACAGTTGAAATGAGGTGTTTGAAAGTAAAGTTCCTCGGAGAAGAGAACAACCGGGTGAAAATCAATTAGTAGCAAGCACAAATAAATATAAGCCTATTTCCAGGATTTCACATACCGTTTGGTATACAGAAGTTAACTGAAACAAAGTTCATAAATTACAAAACTGTCTCATTAGAAATCCTACTTGGAGCCCAAGGCATGGGCAGGCTTTTATTATCTAGTGCCTGCTTCAGTGTATGGCCTTCTCCAGCTTCCAAAAATGAGATCTTTACAACGAATTGTTTTTACACAAGGAAGCTCTAATGGAGCTTCAGACAATTTTTTTATACAGATGAAAATGTCGTCCTTCTACAGTATCAGCTGCTTCCCTTGGGCTTCTGGAACTCATCAGCACCTTGGCTCTTGCTTCAGATGAATGCCACTAGGAGCCCCAAATATAAGCATCTGAAGATAACAAAATCAACGTTAATGAGATAAAGAAGCCTTGGGTGAAGGATATAGGTATTTTTGGCAAAGAAATTCCATTACGGAGAGTGAGGATTTCATGTCCATTCATTCTATAGTCCAGGGTCCATGAGTAGCAACATCTACAAAAGGGTAATATTTATCATTGTAATTTCTTTGAAGAGAATATTAAGATTTCACCAAGAATTGAGCGATTCGCTTAATGATGGATTGCAAAGACATACATATCAGAATCTCAATGATTACAGAAATTACCCAATTGGAAGAAACAAAATGTGAAACTATAGGAGCATTTTCATGTTTGTGGTGTGTGATGTTACTACATCTGAAACTACAAATTATGCACGGAAGACTAGAGAGCAGCTTGCAAGCAATTTCTGTTTTCCATACGAATTTTGCCTTGAAAAACTGATTCTGGAACTCAATCAATGGTTATAGAGCAGCTTGCAAGCAATTTCCATTTTCCGTAGGAAATCTGCCTTGAATAACAGATTCCATGCCTCTACAATCAAAGCCCTGGAAAGAAGAGGGGCAAACATGGTCGGCTTTTACATGCTCAGGCACAGAAATCCGCCAAATCAGGAGATTGGTAAATCTTTTAAAGTTGTTTCCGATTACCTAAAGATTAATCGGAAAAGTATGTCAGCAACAGGTATGCCATGACATCTCAACCAATCCCTCTCTAAGAGGAGGATAACGAAAAAAGTTACCGTTTTGTGCTATAAATAATGTTTTTGAGCAGGTAATCTTTGATTGTCAATTTAAAAAGTATTCCAGCTCAATACTATGCTTCTCAAACAGTGAAAGTCATCAACCTCGAACTTTTCCAGATGATTAGTTATTGATTGCATTTTTAAATTATATAAGAAAGAGTCACACCATCTTCAAAGAGTGGATGACATGCTGAAACCTTATCTCAACATATTAAAAAGCATATGTTTTCTACAAACATTGCTCCTCGGCATTGAACAAGAACCTCTACTGTCAGTGCCACAGTGGCAATCGGATATTAAAAGTGAATTTACCACATTTAAAATTTGGAAATTAAAGCAGATGAATTCCCCAAACCTCTCCTTCCCTATAATATTCTCACTCAGTCTCAGCATGTTTTATGTTTGTTGGGACATGATTCTTTCAAGTATTTTAGTTCATGGACAAAGGAAACATTCATGAAACAGTTAAGGTAACTATGTTTTATTAGCTATCTGGCTTGGTGGTAAATAACTGTAATGCACAGAATTTTCTAGGGGATATGGAAAATATTATTCAAACCAACATCTAAATACGAGTCCACTCACCCTCTGGCTCAATCAACCAATCATTAAACAGATTAGGGTGCTTGCCTGAGATCTAGCTTGAGCTGAGCTAGGGATAATAGTGTTAGCAAGCTCCTCATTTAGTGAAACTGGCAATGGAGGCATCCAGCTCATTACTCCAGGCATCTCCCTCATGCTGCACAAATTGAATAAAACACCATTTCCATAACCAACATATGCAATGGTACATTTGACAGTAGTTACAGTACTGCTAATGAACCCAAAGGAGTAAATCACATACTGATTTAGGATGGCTGTAATGTTGTTCCTTGTGCGGATAAATAGATCAATGTTTTCCTGTAGCTGCATAAAAATGAAAAGTAATGCTTGCAAAATTAGCTTTCTACTTATGGAATGAGAATCGATGGAAGTAAGATAGGTCAGTAGAAAAATATCCAGCTCTGGTTATCACGTTATCATCAGTATAATTAAATCCAATTATAGTTTTTCCAAGAGGATTTTCTGGACAGCTTTTCTAATGAACCAATAGAGAGTAAAGTCTATAAGTAATGAAAGAAGGTGGGTTCCCTCGGTTTACTATGCTTGAGAGGATAAAAAGTAAGAACCTCAAATATTGGTGACTGATATCATCAATAACTACAAGACTCGATATTCATTGTCCATGATCTGTAAACTATTTGCCAGTTCAATAGCAGCATGCTCAAAGTCATACACCTTTAGACTGCAATGGCCTGCTATGAAAAGAAGCGACCACAAAATTCTAACAGCTACATATAATACACACAAACAGATGTATTCCATTTCATTTATAGTGGAGAAGACTATGAAAAAGGCAGGTACATAACTATTTCCATAGTTTTCCAAACCATCAATTCCATGGATGTTTAAGCAGTTAAAAATAAATAATGGATATTTTAAATGGAAAAGGAAGAATTTGGAACAATTCACCTTCAATGTTGAGAGATTTGCTGTGATTTGGCTAAAAAGTTGAGCATTTTCCTCCAAAAGGTGTCTACCTCTGCCACCTGCTGTTGGAATTAATGCTGATAAACAAAAAGTTTAAACCTCACAGTTAGCAGTAAGCATGTGGAACCAAAATAATAAAGCTATTGATTACATCATACGCATTTTAAAGAACCACTATGAAGCATCAAAAAGAAATCATGGAGTTAGTAAACAGGTAAAGTTGGAGTTAAAGTCATTCTAAAGAAATGTAGTGGCAATGGCTGAAGATAAGTCTAGTCATTGATGACTGGTGGGATGTACAGCCATGTAGGTTGCATTCCATATTGAAGAGAGTAAACAAAACGTGGGTAAATTAATGATGCCTCTTGTTTGATTTAGTTTCACCATATTAGCAATACCATAAGGAAAATTGTCCTTGCAGGAAATCCAGGCAAACAGTTAAATAGTCATACCTAATATCAGTTTACCACCATAATCCTTGTCAAACCCAACAGTCTTGCTTATAGTCTTTGTTATAATTTCCGCATTTTCCAGCTGCATGACATCATCATCTTTTGCTTCCATAAATTCCCACCACTTAATCACAAGACAAGCCCTAAAAACCATCACATGCTACAATCTCATCTTGATATTGTCATTTTCCATGTAATAATAACAGAACCAAGACATAACTAGCAATCAGGAGAAGAAAAAATTCATATTGATATCTGTAGTACTTTAGCCATGCTTTGTCACCCTTGTGTACTGAAAATTTTCGAGCCCAGCTAACCAGTTAGCCCTTTTCAATGTGCTCAACCTACTAAAGTGCTCAACAGAGATAAAGAGAACAGGAGGAGAACTTCTAAAATCACTACAAACACAACACTCATTTCAGCCTTCCTCTTGCCCTTCAGAGCCTCATGTTGAACCACCTCACCCTCAGCAATGTAGCTCTTCAAAAACATTACACATGGCCAAACCATTAAAATCTATACTTCCAAGTCATCTTGTTACCTACTGGTGCTGGTTTTAAGTTCTTCAAAATGAGTTCATTTCTAATTAGGAACTTCTACATCCCACCCCTTTGCATCTTGTTTCAATTCATTCATCCTTCAAATGTGCTCCTCAACTATCTCACTTTTGGTCCCATCATTATGCGTTGATGCTTGCTATTACTCTAGTTTATCCAAAATGAAAATTTTCTGCAGTCAGTATTCAGTAACAAGATTCTGCCACCATCATGCAAATTGTAACTGCATAATTTGAGTAAAAGGGAAAAGGACAGATGAATGGATAAACAAGCACAGGCAAGAATACTGATTTACTTTGTTACTTGAAGAAGACCTATAATAGCCAGCAATGCCACAGATATAATAAGATGTGATGAGGATGCATTTACACCTTTAGATAAATTCAATTATTAGTTAGCAAAGGTTACAATTATTTCTATGAACTAGCAACCCATGAGATGCACAACCATATTATGTGAGAAATGCATCAAAAATCAAACAGTAGATTTGTCTCATAGTTGATAAAAGAACAAATTGAAGAAAGAAATAATGTGTTTCATACATATGTAAAACTAACCTTCATAAAACAAACAATTGCTGGGCTTCGTGTGTTGCATCATAAAAGAATATGCAGCCATGTTCGATTGTGGAACCAGAGGCATACTTGAAATTGGCAAAGAATCAACCAACTTTTCCTGAAGAAGAACAATCTTGTCATTCTAGTTCCTCAACTAAGATTAAATCCTAAGGTACTGGGAGATTTAACAAGTGGAAATAGAAATCACATTCATATTGCAAGCTAAAATGTACATTCTTATGGCTTTTTTGCATAATTTTTACCCAACCATTGTTGACAATGGTTGTTTTGTAAAGTTTAAAATTCTAATACAACAAACCATAGCCAATTGGAACCTCAGAGTTAAACAATTTAATAAACAATTAATCATACCAGTTTCCATGATACCAGCCAGAAACTGAGCAATATCTTCTACAAACTTGGAACAGATATGGCATGAATATTGCCAAATAAGGACTGACTTTTCTGTTATTAGAGTAATCAGTACATGACTTTAAGCAGACTAGAACCATAAATATCTGATCAGCTATGCAGATAAGCATGAAAAATATGCATTTACAAGTAAGTTATAACTAGGTTCATGATTGTTAACAACTAAATATGGAGTATGAGAAGTCATCTTCTTTGAATAGTTTAGCGAACATTGATTGAGCCACTACAGGGTCTCAGTCACTAGCCAAGGTCATCAACTCAGCAACTATTTAAGACCAAGGTTCTTTTCTTTCCATTTTTAAATGAACAAATAACACAATTTACTCAAGAAAAGATGTAATGAACATGATTTTCTTAAGAAAAGATGTAATGAACATGATTTTCTTAAGAAAAGATGTCATGGAGCTAACTCTACAGTTTACACCATAGTGATGTGGTCAAACAAAATGTTTAACAAGTGTCTAATCTGTCAGTTATCTACCAAAATTCATCAAAGTCAAAATGTGCTAGCTGGAAGAAATTAACCAGAAGAGCCAAAAAGACCTCTCTGTACATTTCTCAATTTTTAAAAGGCCATTGAATGACCAACAACTTGAGTGAGGCCAGGTCACAGGCAGGCAAGTATATATGCATGCACACAGAGACCCAAGAAAAGGATAAAGCCTAGAAAATATATCTTTTGTTGTGGCCACCTTGCATTCTGTTCGGGACTGTAATGGAAAAGATGTTTGAATTAAATGGAACCTTTTAACGAGAAGACACAAGCTAAATAAATATGACTAAATTATCAATATAGTGAGCAGAATAGACTTTTGTCTGAAAAGTCAACATTATATTAGCAGCAATATTGGTATCCTGATTTGACTTTCAGCAAGAAATTGGTGATATTTGCTGAGATCATTTATCAGCAAGGGAGATTCCAATCCATTTGAAGCTTTGGTCATCACACTAAAACCATGGCATTAATAACAAATAAGATAAATTCTTCCTTGCAGAGATGCTGTTATTTTACCTAGATTTACGATGCCCAATAACAACCCACATCCCCTTGTTAACTTAATCAACAAAGAAGGCAAATCATCATGAAGTTTATTCATTTATATTCAAAAGAAATGTTAAAAGGTCTGAAGGATGGACATCACACAGACAGATTGTCCTACTAACGGACCTAAGCGGTGGAGACAATTCATCATCGAATTCAATAAGACAGTAAAATGCATTAACTTACCTTTCTGTCCTTGACCTTCTTTCCTGCATAATGTTCCCCTGACTTGCGTCGTTTCCCACTGTCCATCTGTAAATAGTTCACATATCAAACATGCACAATTATCAACCAAATAGCATAAATGATATTGTTTTTAAGATCGATAAGTATTAAATTGTGGGAAAGGATAAATCCAGGTAAATAGACAAGAGCTCAACCAATACAATGACAAAAATGTAAACAACAATTACCATCTTGCATATACTGCTCGGATTCTATAATCAAACAGAAGCCATTACTGGAGCTGCACAAGTCATTAGCACATAAGATCGTGATATACTGTTACTTCGCATGCTAGCTACCACAATTTAATAGTACAGAAGCCATTTCTGCTCCTAAAAGCCAGATCTCAGAAATTTGCCCACCACTGAATTTATTCATGTGAGAAACAAGATTTACTGACAGTTAAGCATCGATGATATGGTGGACCCCCTAAAGAATGCATCAGAAGTCTATACCAAGCATGTAAACTGGCTTTCAGTAGAATAACCAGGACAGCAAGTGCATCTCAGAACTAGGTATGGTATTCATGTAACTCAAAGAACCCCTGTTTGCCTCCAACAATCAATGCGGCCAGATCCAGTCTCACAAATCAACACAGATAACGTGCGTTTAAGTAATATGTTCACGTATGTAAAGTTTGCAGTTTACAGACAAATATGTATAATTTATTGCCATGACATTAAGCGGAGTGTCCCAATTATCTTGATCTCTCCCATTGATGCCTTAGCTCTCACAAACAGCATGGTGAATGGATTTACATAAAGCGGAAACTTCATTGTTATTTAAGTTGTATATAAATTTTTGAAAAAAAATTATGTAAAAACTTACTGTCATCCACCGACACCTCAAAGCAACATCTCGTACAGTCTTGTCAGGCAGTATAGCTGCAATCTTGATGTACCTCATGATACTTGGTTCATCAGCATATCTGAAATACAACATTACAACAATCCACGAACTCAACAGGGCCCCCCCCAAAAAAAGGCATAGAACAACAAAAAGGACTAAGCAGTAACATTCATTTTGCATAACAGAATATAACCTTGAAAAGGTCAAAAAGGAAAGGCGAAAATGGTACATCATTTAATGGCTTATGTGTGTTTAATAGCTATAGAGATATGTTTATGCAGGGGCATGTTTTTGCCATGTCTATAAATTGCAACCACCAATTCCCTTGCTTTCCTTTCAATTTCCACCAGAAAATCTTAAAGGAATATGTGTATGTGTGTGTGTCTGTGAATGTGCGCCAAAAGGTGCTAAATTTCAGTTGAGAATTCTCATAAAAATGTTAACAGAAACAAGAAACAATGCCAGACTAAGCTCTTGCAGACAAAGGTGACAAAAATAAGAGGTATTGTATCACTAAACATTTATTACCTTTATTCAACCAAATTTCCCTTAATTACAGCTTTGAATTATATCAAGGTACCATCAGTTACTAATTTTTATTAGCATACAGCACATAGAAATATCAGTCTATCACAACATTTTTTCACTCTTCAATGATGAACCAGTAGAATAAGTGATTTATCAAAAACAAGCTATCACAACATTTTTTCACTCTTCAGAGATGAACAAGTAGAATAAGTGATTTATCAAAAACTAGCACAGAAACAGGAAATAATTTCACAAGGCAGATGTGAAAGAAACAAATAAAAAACCAGACCCAAAGGAAAATTCTTCAGTGAATCTAGTTGCATGGTGAAACAACTCAATTTTCATGTACCATGATGTTTTAATAAGATCAAAGTCATTCACCCCACTTGTTGCTGCATATATTTTTATTATACTAAAAATTATCTTACTTGAATATTTGGGTGAGCCACAACATATGCAAATACAAAAGATTGCCTAAAATCTCTTGTTTAGATATTGCAGCACACATAAGGTTTAGATGGAGATTTTTTTAATTTTTTAATTAAATAATTAATACAAAATATAACATTTGGCTTGGATTTAATTTAAAAAAATGTTGTATGAAAACTTGAGGGGTTCCACCATGCAACCAGTTTTTCCAAAGAATTATCCTAAATTAAATCGCACTAATTGCCTGTCCAAACCAAACCATTCTACTTTTCTGTCCTCCCAGCAACAACTCAGGCAACAGACATGTCAACCAACTGGTGGGACCACTCTTGAATAGTTTGTGAGCCAGAGATTACTTTATCAAAATGATTGAACCGTTTGTTCCAGATGAAATGAACCACTAGCTACAGCATCATCTCCAGAAGACCAGTTGAGAAACCATGGCCATCGCCAGAGGACGAACCTTTTGGGCATTTTAATTCAGAATGGGGCCCACCAGATGACAGGTAAGGATTACCACAAATGGTTAGTTCTACCGGCAGCATAGCTTGATGAGGAAAGACGCCATTTTGCCGGGTTGGACAGCACAGCAAACTTAAATACTTACTTGACAAGGCCTTCCTCCAGTAAGGACTGCTCTTCAGCAGACCAATCCGCAACCATGCCAGCGTCATGCTTAAGCCCCGGTCCTGTATCAAGAAGAATGCGACCGCCGGAAGTCCCACTAGAGTTACCAGCTGGGATCATTCCAGGCATGCAGTTTATCCCCCTTGAACTCCCGGTAGGACGAATCACCCCAGCCGAGCTGTTCATTGCACCGGACTGGAATGAAATCGCATGGCGACCAAACGCAGCAGCAGGAACAACCCCATGGTGAAAACCCGTGTTAGAATTCGTCGCCATTTCCACCCCCAACTTCTATTTCACCATAATTCACCAAAAATTCCACCACCACAGCACCTAATCAAAAAAAATGCCTGGAATTAACAGAATCGCCACTGCGTCCTCACTCCCTCGCTTCACCAAAAGAACCTCCAAAACCCTAACATTTCAATACACATCCAAAAGCCCAAATTCACTTCCAAACGACTCCATGATCGATGCCCAACCTCGAAAACGTCATTCCATCGCATTCACGGAAACCCTCGTCCACGTCCAAAACCCGCCAAGAGAGTAACCGCACCGCAAACACAGAGCTCCATCTCCCCCGCCGAAATTGCACTTCAAAGGCATCTAAACATCAGGAAAATCACATCAAAGATGCACAGCACCAAAAAAAAGGAAGCCCACCAAACCCGCAGATTCCGACCTCAAAAAACTCGGCGGCAAGGATTCGGAATCCCGAGAAATGCGCTGGGAGAAAAACGGAAAACCGTTAAGAGGGGGCAGAGAGAATGATGGCGTACCAATGTCTGCAGCTTTACGTAGGAAATGGAAACCCTAATAGGCTGGCTTTCTGCGCGCTCTTTCTCTCTCTTCCCAGCGTCTCTTTGTTTTGTGGTGGATGCGCCAATGGGAAAACGCTGGTGGCGGAAGGTATCTTTTTTTTCCTTTCTTTAATAATTGAGAGGGAGAGGAGGATTTGTGCAGATCTTGGAATTCAGCGTGAGTGCGAATACCAAGGAGCATTTGATGCCAATTATTGCCTTGGTTTTTTTTTCTCTTAATTTTCTTTTTCCCACTTTTGCTTTTGGTTTTCGTTTTTAATTTCCTGTTTGTCTTTCGTTGTTTGGCTGGCCTTTCTTCCTGCAGCCCCCACCAGGGCTCCTGCACATCGATTCGTTGAAACGCAGGACTAAGCTCGTCGAAGCGTTGAAATCCCAGGAATTTGGCCTCCGTGGATCCTACGCCGGGCATTTATGCTCGCCTGGGCTGTACGTGTATGCAGAGATGAAATTCTTCTTGGGACTGTAATTTTCAAGTAGAAATGTTTTCGCTGCAGCTGCGATGCTTGGTTTGAGGATTTTTTTTTTGTTTTCTAGGACTTAACTCAATATATATACTTTTCACAATCTTCCTCTTTTTTCTTTATTATTATATTTTCAATCTTTATTTACTAATATATTTTAACTTTATTTATTTTATAATTAACACTTTCTTATCCTGCCTTTTATTAAATCCCATTCTATTCCCATCCATGTTATTGACATAGAAAGAATGAATGAGTTAGAAAAAAGAGTAATATGATCTTGAGGAGTAAAAGAGAAGAAAATGGAATATGACAATGGGAGAATTTTTTTTGAAAAAGTGTTATGGATAAATATGGATTAAATGTTAAAAAGAAATTGAATAAAAATAAAAATAGATGGATTGTTTGAATAAAAATATTTCTTACTAGTAAACAGGACCTTAATAGTGATGATAAAGGGGATGCATCAGTCAAAGTGACCTCGAAATTGCTATGTACGTGTCTACGCGTGAATAAAAAGAATCTAAATGATGGAATCAACTTCCTTGATTAGTCTTGAAAAAATGTGGGGAGTCCAATACACTTAAGCTCCGCTACTCTAGAATTTAAGCACTTTTGAAAAAATATTGTTACAATAGAACTTTAGTAAAAAGTACTTCAATTAAAATATTTTTTAAAAGTACTTTTAGTATTATATGCCTGTTTAACTATAATACGATAAAAGTACTTTTATTATGCAAATGTACAAAAAGGATAAAAGAATTATGCTTTAAATTTATCACCAATTATCTTCAAAAGAATTATGTAAATAACTAAATATTAAAAAATAATTTTAAGAAAATATAAAATATTATTTATTTAATAGTTATTCTAAAGTGCTTGCATATAAATCTTAATACTATTTTTATCAATTTTGATTATTATATGATTAGTATTTTTATAAATAATTTTTATTTTACATATCAAAGAAAAATTATTATATGATGAAACACATCATATAAGAATTTAGCACATGATGAGACGCTTTGGTATTTTATTTTTTTTCTCAATTACGCGTGATGATTATGTAAAAATGTCCAAGCAGGGATGGATTTTGATTGGTTCTTAGTAGGTCATCGTTCTCCATTGCTTGAACTTCAGATATGGAGGTTTAAAACTATTTAAATAGCTAGTTGTTTAAAACCTATAGTGGGGACTAGTTGGATCTAAAACAC
>JAYJMB010016978.1:6460-22777 GCA_036873735.1 Pouteria campechiana
CTCTCTCTCTCTCTCTCTACCCTCCTTTCCTTTGCGTGTCAGAAGATGGAAACAGCTGAAAAACGAGGAAACGTCTCCTTCTTTAATAAAAAAATTTTAGAAAGGAGATGCCCCTCCTCTCTCTTAAATATCTTTTTGTCTTTTTCCTCTCATCTAAACATTATTTATTTTACCCAAATAATCCAGTGCACTTTGCTGTATCTCATAATTTGGACCGTCCAACCTATAGGTGTCATGATCATAAGAATCCGGCGGGTCCAACCATGTAGTTTCTATGATGGGTCACCATCACCACCCATGGCCCCTTGTTTGATTTGATGTAAAAAGGAGCATAAAAGGAAAAAAAAATAGAAAAAAAAAGCAACAACATGATGAATAAAATAAAATAGCATAGTAGGTATAGAAAATAAAAGGTTGATGGAAAATATAAATTTATCAAGGAAAAGAGAAAAACAATGATGAAATGCTAATTAAAAATAGTTGCTCTATTAGCATAGCAAATAAATGTCTAAAAGTACAAAATGAGCCAAAAGGGGCTTCTTACTCCTACATAAAAACAAATAGGCCCGTATATGATTCAGCTAAACCTGCCGACACAAACCACGGTTAATTACAGCCGTCCAATCGCGTCACTAACAAATGTCTAGTTAGAAAAATATCTGCTGAGAAAATAGTCTCAATCCATAGACAGTTGTAGCCCTTGTATTGCCGGTGCCCGCCACACATGTCTGATCCTTCTACAGATTTTTCCATTCGATTAGTACACAGCAATTTTATCAGTGGCAAAAAGTTTAAAGACAATAATTTAAATGATATACTTAAAAATGAATCAGATTGTCAGATGATTGTAATCTTTCCCATCATAGATGATATTTTGTCATTGAACAGAAACCAACAGTCCAGATCAGTCCATTGGACTGTCCAATTGTGCCGTGGCAGCCAGGCACTGTTACAGATTACATATGCTCCGCCAGAACTAGGTCATTTTTCTTTTCTTTATTCTTTCTTTATTGGTTTTTTTATTTTATTTTATTTTCTGCTTGGATTGGATGCTGGAGAGCGAAGATAAAGCAATGGAAAGATAGAGACGCAACCAACCACCGCCATAATTCCAAGTCGAGACAGGGAAAGAGACGACAACTTGGCCTTGTAACGGCCATCTAACTGTTAAGGGTCAGTTAAGCGTCCAACCCTTCTATATCAGTCCCACCTAACTTTTAAGCCATGATAACATCGCTGCCTATTGAAATTAAAGAATCGAGGGTTTTGACAATATGTGGACCCCATTTACTCATCAGACACAAGTGCCAAAGATCAGAACCTTTCATTGTGGGAATAAAGGAAAATGCACAAGCCAGTCGAGGATGCCACAAGCTATCTAGCCAGCAGCGGACATTGAACTTAGGCTCAAGGACATCCTTCATAGCCGGTCACTTTCATGTAAAAAGCTCTGGCCTGAGTGTTATAGGTGGGCCAGAAATATTTCCAAGACATGAAGGGAGGTTTGTAGCCGCCGCCAGGTCTTACAAGCTGCCATTCATGCCAGCCATTAATGGCAGGCCTAAAGCGCTCACGGGTGACTGAAGAAGAGGGTGAAAACTCCATAAATTCTGAATTTTTAGACACAAATAAGAGTTTGTTGGTTATATCAGTTTGATGGAAGTTTTTGCCATACAAAAAGAAAATAACAATAATGTCTCTAATGCAAAAGAGAAGTTCTGAAATCATTCTGTAATAAAAGATATATAGCTTCAAATTGAATTGATTTCTGTGGCAGGTTGCATAGAAAAGCCATCTCCAATAATATCCATACTTTTGACGAGTAGTTGCAGAGATATTTCCAAGCATAAAAGCTTCTAATTGGGGAAGAGGAATCGCTTTGAGCATAAGCATGATTTTGTTTTATTGTTAATCCTAGAAGAGATGATCAACTCCATCCCCATGCTCTACAACATGCGATGTACACATTTTAGCATTTGGCCAAAAAACTGAAGGCATAAAATTAAAGAATGTTGTTTTCATCCAAGGGGCATGTAAATTTTCTAATGCAAACAATGATACAAGTAGGGATATAAATTGGTATAAGGTTGACCCAAACCCCATCAATTCGACCCAATTTTACTTGGGGTTGAGTTAGAATATTTTACATTCAGTGTCTAAAGGATACCGCACAATTTCAAAATGCAGCTAGGTTGAGAACCTTGCAACTCATCTGAATTTTAACTTAATCTGCCCAATGTTTGTCAATGATATTATGTAAACAAAGGGTTTGGCTTCCACTCAAGTACTTTAACAAGACCTCTTCATTGGCATCTACCTTAATGAGTATGTGACATGTAATTCAATAATCAATCTTACCATCACTTGTTTAGCTAGAAATCCAAAGATCATTAAAATTTAGGATTCCAATGAGCTAAAAAATTAAAATTATTTTGAGGTGAATATCAATCAATTAAAATTATTTGGTTGCTATGTAAATTTTAAAGCTTTTAATTAAAAACATATATGTTATAAAGTGTTCATATCATCTCAATTAATGATTTTATAATTTTTTATTAAATTTTAATGCATTAGTAAATGTTTTAATTGTCCTTCATATTTTACATGGTGATTTTATATATTTTTTAAAAAGTACGACCCCCACAAAACTCCCATCAAAATGATTTTTAATATCCTGCTTAAATAAATAATACTAAAAATAATTATTTGATTGAATTTTATTTAATCATCAAAGTGAACCCAAATGGAGAGATTCCATGAAATTACTTTATTGAAGTTAGTTTCATTGTAACAAAACCTATAAATAAATATCATTTTCTATCTTTATTTTAATATTTACATTAACATTTTAGTATCATCCGTTAAAACTCAAAAATAATGTGCTAAAAGTATTTTAAAATTCATTCAAAAATCTATGAATGAAGTTTAAAAGGTGATAACTAAATTATTATTTTTTGTCACAATCATGCTAATTCATGCATATATCCACATATGCGTACTAATGCTAATAATTTTAACTAAAAATAGATTATTTCTTTATAATCAATAAAGATAATTTAGAATTTAATAGTTTTATTTATTAAAATTAATTCTAATAGTACCTGCAAGTCCTACCTTAACTTTGTTAAGAATTCTTGAGGTTTGAGTTGGAGTTTTAAAATAAAATTTTACAATTAGGATTAATTGAAGTTTTATAAATTAAGGTTAAAGTTGGGCTATTGATAGGACCCGATCAAGCTAGGTTAAAGGAAAATTTTGAGCCTCAGTTGTATCAAATGACATGAATCAGGTGCAACCTCACCCAATTTATATACTTTAACAGTATACTTTGAGTTACGTATAATGCCATGTGTGCAATACACACACAATAAACTTACGGCTGCCCGCATGTCATGCTCATCCGGAGAATGAATTAACGTATTCGAAGGGGCGAATGACTTCACTGATTGGGGAAGAAGAAAGAAGAAAGCCCTCGAAACATTGGCATTTTACTGCAGAAGAAATGTGTGTGTATTGGGATCGAAGCCAGATACCTGCTATCCTTTTGGAGAATCTGTCTTTTTCTCCAAAGAAAATGACAGATGAAGTGCAGCTAGCATTTTCAAAGGAAAAGGTTCGGGCAATTACGTAATTCCATCCCAAGTGCTTCATTTGTACGATGTGGGCCCCTTTCGTTCATTTATTCAAACCATTGGTGTGATGGCATTCAACAAGAATTGGCCCACACTAGGAAAATCCCATGGACTAGAAATGTCTTCCTCTCGGTCGAGTAGTTGGCCACATAATACACGGTCAAGAGGGATTAAAAAAGCAGCGGTCTAGATTGATTGAAGATAAGGCCAAACATCATTATCGTGCTCTTAGCACAAATAAAGTGACAAGTGCAGGACACCATCCAAGTAAATTGAACGCTGTACCAAATCTATACCACCTATCCACCATGCTCCTTGCACACCATTACCCCATTATTCAAAATTTTATTTTTTGAATTTTTATATAAAAGCAATTTAACGATATAGTTATTACAACATTCATTATTTGATTTTTTTATATATATAAAAAAAGGGTAAAAGATCGGCAACTCAAAAAACACAACAACGAAAGATAGGATATTAATAAGAGTTTCGTTACAAATAGTATAAATAACTTATAAGATTGCATTGTAAGAGATAAAAAGGGATGGAAAAGATGTCATATGGGTGTGTTTTGATCAGTGTTGTTATTAGAACTAGACCAATGATTGAACTACTCAAGCGTCAGGTTCATAGTTTGACCAATCTAACTAATCAATTAAACCAAATAAACTCCTTTTTTACAAAAATAATAAAATACATATAACATAATTTTAAAAAATTTAAATTATAAATATTAATCTAAATATATAGATCTTTTGTTATAATATTATATTACTTTAATATATCCTTTGTTCTATTAATAATATTAAAATAAAAAAATTATATCATTAAACTTAACGAGCCAGATCATAACCGATTTGACATGCCCGATGTGGTCCAATTTTAATGTCACTAGTTTTGATAGATAAAAAGAATGGCGAAAAAGATGCAAATGAAATAAGAGTTGAAATAGTCGAAAAAAGAGCAGGAATGATGGAATATGATAAAATATAATTATTAATATTAAAGTAAATAAAAATAAAATAAACAAACTTTTTAAATAAAAAGATAAAAAATATTGTTTAATAATATAAATAAAAAAGTAGAATTGTTATGCTATAGAATAACACATCACATTAATTGGATGTCCAAGAAAGTAGAAGAGTGACCTTTTAATCTTTTTTTATTTCATTTACAAGAATACAAATACACTTTAAAAGAAAGAGGAGCTTAAAATCCCGAGTTTGACATTTTTCACCAGTCGTTTTTGACTTTGGGTGTTTTGGTAAGACTGATTTTCACGGCCGCTCATCAAAGTCTCGACGTTGGAGTTGCAGTCCGAATCATAGAAGAAGTAACGAAGAAGTACAAAGCTGCTGCACAAATTCAAAGGAGAGTTTGATGTGGTCCGAACAGTTACACGTCAGGTACATCTGATTGGACGGTTTGGATATTGTTGCCACAGTGGCACATTTTTGCGGGAGCATTGATGACATGACCTGTAAATTTCTCGTCAGTTTTTAAGTACGGACACTGTACGTACACCTTCTTCGCCCAACGATCATACGGCACTCCTGATCCTTTGCAGTCATGGGTAAAACCCACACCAGAAAGTAAAATTTCCGCGTACTCTCCTCCCCACCTCCACATAAAATGCCTCTTCTTCTTGTGATTTGTTTCGACAGATCTCGACCGTTCATCACTTTGAGATTTCCGTGATTATCCCAAGACAAGTGTTTTGGATTTCTAGCATGAGCGATGCAGTGGGAATGAAGAGTTTGGATTTCTCGCACGAGTGTCGCAGCGATTGGACCGACGCGGAAATCTTATCTCGATTGGAATGGGAGAGTGATTCGATGATGGCGTGTAGTAGTTGGTGGAGATGCCAACCGTCCAATCACGCCTTTTGGAAATTTAGGTGAAGCGGACAAATGTGTTTCTGTTGAGTGAGGACTGTTGCACATGTGATTTTGGAGAGGGATACCAAACTTTGTGCCCAGGCGATTGGACGTGGTGGTCAGCTTTTGGTGATCTAAATCATTCCATTGGCGGGCCAAAAGTGTATTGGGGGCACCCAAAAAGTCCCCAATCAAATTTCCATGGCAGCAATTTGAGTAAACCATGTTGGACCGTTGTGCTGCTAGGTTTAAAGTGCCATTTCTTTAGTGCCACCATCTTGGTTTGGTCGCCACGCACATTGTTGTACTCTTTATTTTATTATAATAATAATTAAAAATATAAGAAATAAATAAAATATTAAATAAATAAAATGTTAAATTGCTTTGAAAGTGCTGGAAAATGGCAAAAATCTTCTCTTTAAATTTTTTTTCATTACTAAATGAAGCCAGAGTTTAATGTAGAGTTTGTAGTAGAACTACACGTAGTAGAATTAAGTAAGAAGTGTACTATTATCAGGAGTGCAAGAAAGACGGTGTAATAGGGTATGTTGCTTGTTCGTCTCTTAGGAAATACTGCTTTAATCCTGCTGCACACTTTTATATTACACTATGGCTTATTTTAGTGTTGAAGAAAGTGGGGGGAAAGTTTGTTCCCATTTTCTATCACTTTCGAAGCCATTTAACATTTTAACTAATTAATAATTCTCTCGCTGTCACTTATATTTTTAATTTTATTATCAATCCTTATATATAAAAAGTCTATTGTTTTATATTTATTCACTTTATTTTTAATCATTACCCGCTATCATATTATATTATTCTTTCTTTTTTATTTTTTAATATTTTTCTACCTATTTTCCTCCTTCCAAATGGATCCAACACACCATATCTTATTCAAACAAAATAATACTTAATAAACTTGCATTGTTTTCTTTTCACTTATTAGTTTTTAATTTTTATTATTATCATTATTATATTTTTAATTATTTATCTCTATATATTATCTACTTTTCAATCATTTAGTTCTATACTTTCAATCATTAATTGCCTTTTCCAAAATGGAACCTAGGTATATTACAATCATTATGTTACTTTGTTTTTTTAGTAATATATTTTTTATTATAACATCTATTCAAATAACACCCTTTTACACACACCTTACTTTTCTTTTCTTTTCTTTTCCATAGCTTGCCTTATGTATCTCTAGTTTTAAATCTTTTACTCCTATATTTCAAATCATTAATGTACTTTTTTGAATATACATCATAGTACACTATATTCATTATACCATTTTGTCCTTTTTCAATATACTTTTTAATTATGTTGTATACTCAAATACAACTTTTTTAGGGTTTATTTGGATGAAGTGTATTAGGAAAGAAAGTGCATTGGAAAAGGAAAGTGTATTAGAAAAGTAAAGTATTAGCAAAATAAAAATAAGTAAAAGTAATTAAAAATATAGGTAATGATAAAAATAAATAAAGTTATCATAGTAGTTAAAATGTCTCATTACCATCAAAAGGTATTTAAAAAAGAGGGTATTACTCATGCAGTCCTTTCCTTATATCCAACTTATCAACTATAAACTATGAGACCATGCACTCTAGGAACATGACATAGGATAGTGTTAGTTGTGATGAATGGCATGGTAAGCTATAGATATTTCAATTTTACACAAATAACCTATCACTTAGTAAGGCAAAGATAAATCCAAGCAACCAATGTGCCACAGTCACAATTTTATCAACACCACCCAACAGAGGCACCTAAAAACAGCAATTTGATTAGACCATGCGTTGACTTGAGTCTCTAGCTCTACTGTATCTTAAACGACGTCTGTCAAACTAAATTGAGATTCGGATGGCGAATTATATTATATTATAAAACATGAAAAAAATCATGTCTTACAAGCTACAACTAAGGGGGAATTTCTATATGATTTCGATTACACAATTATTTGGGTTTACCAAAAATTCCAGACACCAAAAGGGGTTGTGGGCATGATGCAAGTGGTCCACTTTTGCTTGCCTCACTGCCCATGGCCATTTGTGTACGTCGCATATGGCACTATTAATACTTACCCACTTGTAAAAGTGGTGTGAAAGACCGGATACAGTAAAAGGGGCGTAATTTTTTTTCTTTTTTTTTCCTCTATATTTGATATGATGTTTTAATTATTAGTAACTATCGATATCAAGTCTACTGTTTTATACTATTACTCATAATTCTTTCAAAAAGCCAATATACTCTCGTCTTTATTCATTTTTTTTAAAGGTAATACCACCCCTTACCTTGCTTACGTTCATTTTTCAAATTTATATTTATTCTTCTTTTGCATCTGTTTTAAATTTATACTTAAATTATTTTTTAAAAAATAGATTACATTAGCTCTAAAATAGATTTGTTTAACAATGATTTTAAACAATTGATTTTTTTATGACATCATGGTTCCAGATGAACTTATGTTAACTTCATATAAATGCCTTGATAACTAACTTACATGCAAGGATGTAAATAATTACAACTATCGTATATCTAAAACTATCAATAAGGTAAAAACTGTGCATTAATGCATATCGAGTGAGAATAAGAAAAGAAAAATTCTAATAAAATTTTTGTTTAAATTAATCTAATTATTCAAATGAAATATAAAATATGTAATAAAGAATCGTGATTATTTTTACCTTGGTATGTATTATAGCAATGAATATAAGACTATATTTAAAAAAGGAGATAATAGAAAAGTATTATAAGAAATCAGTGAAATAAGCTTTTTAATAAAAATAATTAAAATATAAATCATGATTAAAAAAAAAGTATGATTGTTAAGGTTGTTAAAAATGTTAAAGTACCATATCAATCTAAAAGAAATATGAAAAAGTGGCTAATATTCCCTTTTTCAAATGAAAGCCCTTTCTATCGCATCCAAATAGACCAAATAATTATATATTTAAGAACATAAGGGCACGTGGTAGTCAACGAGCCAATGACAACCCATAAACGTATAACCAAATACGTAATTATCAGCATTACTAGATAAATGCATAGCACCTGTGACAAGGGTAGAATGTGCCAATAAACAATGCCCAAATTAAACCATGCCCACCATGTACTAAGCCATTAACAACGAAGACCCAATACAAAGGAAATTAGACGACGCAACCCAAGCCAACGCAAGGGAACCTGCCAAACACCTCAGTTCCATGCACATGCCAAAAATGAGTCATCTTGTCCAACGAACAACGCTCTTCAGCAAAGCAACAAAGTCCAAGGGGACGAAGTTAGGCACGAAAAGGAGCCTAGTCCAGTAGTACACAACCATCCTATAGCAGGACTGGTTTCAATCAAATCAAGGAGCCAAAGCTTGTCAGGTCCAACTCTATGGATTGCCTCTATCTTGCACATGGAATACCAAGAACTTCCAAAAATAATATTAAATTTTCACTGAAGTTAATAAACACTTAAATTTATTTTTCTCCACATAGTTCTTGTTTCATCTCAGATGTCAAAGGGATCAAAGTGTCACAGTAAAGATTCGGTCTATGCTAACTGACATAACTTGAAACCCAACCTCAGTTTCTAAAATTGGATGGTTATAAAGACTCAATGCTAAAGGATTCGAATGTAAGCTAGTAAAAGGTAGGTAGCATAAATCAGAACCCAATCTCGGTATGTTATATCAAGCGGTTATGAAAATTCCCTGTCAAAATGTTTTGTTACAAACCAGGTGCACTTACTTGATGAAAATTGGAATCTAATCTCGGTACCTTAAATTGAATGAGAAGACTCCATGTGCCAACATATTCCACTGCAAATTGAGTGCATGGGTTCCACACTCTTCTTCTAAGGTATAAGACATTAAGGGGCTGTTTGGTTGGATGGAATAAAATAGAATGGAAATGATGTTTACAGCGTAGCAATGATGTCAGTTATGGAATAAATAAAGTTAAAATAAATAGATAAATAATTATTACACTAAGAGTGTATTATAAAAAAAGTTAAAATAACATGATAAGTAAAATATGGGACGATATTTTTTGAAAAATTAAAAGAATTATTAAAAATAAACATAAATGATCAAAAAGTAAATATATATATATATAATTTAAAAATAATAATAATAATTTTACTGTGAGGATTCTATTGAAATTTTATGAAAAAATGTAACGTGTGGAGAATATCTCTCTATTTACGTTGAGCAGAGAGTACAATCTAATTTTGTAGTATTAAACTCGACTATACACACCCAAAGGGTCATTTGGATAAATAAAGCAATTTCAAATCTTCTTTTATTATTGTGGGATTTGGGACATATTGGGAAAGCATTTTAAAAAAACAATGAAATAGCAAAAATGGACAACTTGTGTTTATGAACTGAATTACATATTAGAGACTTGGCAATAATGTTTATCCGTGGCATCTATTATCAGCCCCTAGCATTCAAATCAAGTATAAGAATTTATCTTGTTATCTTCCTTGCATTACCATTCCTTTCGAACGGCAACCTTGGATTTGAATCATGCAGCCGAAGCTTATTCACTGATAATTGATAAAACACTGAAGAAAAATGAATAAAGACGGTTTAATTTACCTAAAGTAAATTACTTGAAAAATTTTTAAGTAATATTTGTTGTAGTGAAATCTGGAATGCTGAAATAATAGATAAATAACAAAATTATTCTCATTAGCCGTAAGCTCCAAGTCATTAAGTATTCTTTTAATTTTTCAATACTTTGATAGAACTTTCATAAGAAAACCCTAATTCCATAGAAAAAGAGGGCGTGGGTGGGGGATAACGCGTCGGGGGTTCTACAAAACGGGTGGAAGACTGAATATTCCGTAGATGCCCGGAATTTTATTGATAAATTTTCAGATAATTTATTGTATAAGTTTTTATAGGCCATTAAGCATCCTTTGAAGTGCTCACCGTTTATAGCAAAAAAATGGCTTACCAATCATTTTTATAAGCTGAAAGGCTGCAACAAACAAGCAAAGCTTACATTTTGATAGGATTTATGTAAATAAATAAATATATTTATATATAAGCTCTAAAAATACACAACATCAAACTATAATATAAAACATTACTTGTGCTTGTAATTAGGCTCTAGCAAGAAAAGAGAAAAGGGGATGAAATTTTTCTTATCCTTTTTTCGCCCATTTTAAAGTAATTTGATGGTATAACTCTATTTTTTAATTATTACTTACTTTTTTAAGCATTATTTTATCTTTTTTTATACAAAAGCATACTTATTTTTTCTTTTTTTTTTACACTTTAGATTTATTTTTTATCTTCTATCACATTACATCATTATTAGAAAAGCCTCTCACTACCTTTTTCACATATTTTGATATAATTTTATATATTAACTACCTAATAGCTCTATTTTTTTCTTATTATTATCTATATCTTTAATAATTATTTTTCATCTTTTCATAAAAATAAATCTAATTATTTTCACTTTCTTTAATTTATTTCTAATTATTACCACCTATTATATCATATTATTTTATTCTTTTTTATATTCCTTTTTTTGTCCACCTATTTTCCTTATTCCCCAAAACACCCTTATTTTGTTTGTTTTTTCTCCTATTTTTGTATTGTAGGACAATTTGCTGAAAGATATGTTTTGCCCAACGAAGTCCCCCTCTAAATTTAGTCAACAAAGTTACCACAAGCCAACAAGAAAATCAAGTGTGCCCCACAAGTCACTGTGCAACTTGAGCTAATTATGTGATGGATTTTACCCTCACAACCGTAAAACACCCATTGTTTTACTTGGGATCAAAAGGGAGTTTAGGCCGTACAATCTCAGCCGCATCTCCAAAGCGTCTGCTTCTTTCTTCACATGTATCACACTATCACACATGAGAATTCTACTATTGAAAAAACAATTTTATATATATATATATATAGTTGGGGTTGAATTTTAAAAGGTCCTGGGGCATCTTGTCCTTAGCCACCGAACATTGGTAGAAAAAGATGGTTCGAGATGGCCCCACATCTTGATTAGCAAGAAATGTAGGTGTGTCTGCATCTGCCTCTTTCTTTATAGAAGTCGCTCTTCAGACGCAACCTTAGCTTGATTTTTTCAAGAGCTCCTAATGACCACAAAAATAAAACCCTAATAATAAGTGCTCGATGTGCCCACTTGGCTAACTATTTCACCAAGCCCTGTTCTTTCTTTTATCCTTTCCTTCTTTTTATTTCTTTTTCTATTTTGTCTTCTTATTTTCGTGATTCCTGCCAACGTCACCATCACAACTGCTGCCACTATTGCATTTGAGCCCATAACTCAGACTTTGCACCACTATCATGCTTCTTTCCGGTGTGTTTAGATAAGGAAATGGTTTTGATAGACTTTTGGGGTCCGTTTGGCAGCGGGGAAAAATGTAGAAAAAAGGTCAATAATAAAAGAAAATTAATGCGATAGGATAGGAAATAATAATTGAAAATACAGTAAAATGAGGATACAATAAATAAATTTTTAAAATTGAAAAAGGAGGATAATAATAAAAAATAAAGAGAATAATAAAAAGTAAGGTTGTTAACATAATTAGATGTTACATCATTTAAAAAAGGTAAATGGAAGGGAAAAAATTCACCTATTGTTCTATTCTTAGACGTACTCTTAGGAATAAAAGATTATAATCATACCCGCAAAGTGAATAGAAATGGGAAAAAAATTTATTTGATAAAAATAGATATATAAATCTTCACAGACAATAAAGTCATTGAAGAGAATAATATGCTACAGTGGAATTTTGAAAATCCACCATTAACCATTAGGGTACACAAATAGACACAGAAAGACACAAGGGGTGCCTTTGTTGGCCAACAAGAACAACCCATGTGGGTCATCACATGATAACCCGCCCAACGTGCCATATGTTGTGTACCAAAAATTTAACTCTGGTTTGTCCACCTTATCTTCATAATATCCAAAGAATGGTCAGACTAATTCAACCACAGGGTTGAGAAGGGTGCCAAAAAATGCCATCCACATCACAAGACAGAAAATAAAATATTAGGGTTTTGTGTGTACAGTCTGAAGAGAGGACTTGTGCATGGTGCATGCGTACCAAGCCCCATGTCAAGACAGTGAGATGGAAAGTAAGAGGCCTTCCAAAGCAGACATTTTGAAAATTCAGTGAGAAATTTGGGTGGTGTAGACATTTCACACACCAGTTTTCTTGGAAGCTTGCTGAGCATGCATAATTGCATATACTATTTTCGCATGCAGTCCTTTTTCCTTTTCTTTCTAGCAGAAAATCATACGCCCACTTTTCTTTCTTCTTTCTTTACAAATGCAGGACTCATTTGATTCTCTCCGAAAGTTTATTAAATATCGTTCATGAATATGTTATTCATGCATGTAAACGGTCCAAATCATGAAACCTACTGAGTCTTACAAAAAAAAATTCTGATTCGCACAATAACTACCAAATAATTGACCACTTAAGATGTTATGTCAGGTTCTTTGTCCTTTTATACGCCACTTAAAGTGGGCCTGATCATCTGGATACTACTAAGCTGATTTGTTCATATTCCTTGTATTCAATTCCCTGGCAGGGTCGTGTATCACAACCATCGTACTCTGCCCGGGTGTCTGGGTTGGAGAACGTGATCCAGGAGGCTGTAGTACCTCCAACGATTCCATGCACCGCAGCACCTAGCTGTACCTTGGCCTACTTGATTAGAACACCATTTGGATGATCTAAACCGTCCATTTTTCATTTTTACAAATGGGTTTTAGCTGCCAAATTTAGGACCATCCTAGGGATTTTATTTCAGCTGGGGGCTGAAGATAAGTATTCCACATCTAATGACGGGTCCGGATATGTCATTATCAACGCAATTAAAACAAGATGCAAATAGCTGGATGGAAGCAACAGCTTAATTAAGCAGATTGCGGAAGCCATAAGCGCGATATTGAATACAAAGCCCCTTTTTCAAGTGAAAAAGCGTGGACAGCGCTAATCCACTATTTCTTTGGTTGGATGATGCACACGGAGTCTCTGTTTCTGGTAGCATTTAATGTCTCGTGTTTTTTCTTTCCCAACTTGCAATAATCATAAATGAAAGAAAAATCCCAGCATAGCCCACCCACATGGCGTCATCTCCACCTTCAAGACTTCTACCGATCTGCATAGCAATTCGGATATCTGATCATCAATCTAGGCTGTCTAGTTCCTAGCGTCGCTTTTTTTTAGGCCATTATTTGTAGTTAGGACAATTCCATGATCAATAAACTATTGTTACCTGATCAAAGTTCTGTTTTTGGATTTTTCGGCGTTTTATAGTGGAAGCAATTGAATGCATGTTTGAACACGATGATTGAATCCTTTTTTCCGTTGTCGGTTGAATCTGGATGGTCTGTTTTCCATGGCATGGAGAGAGCGGCAAGATTGCCCCATGGCTATGAAAATTTCAGCAGTGGCGGTCCGCAATCGTGTTGAACAAATGTAGAGATGGGATTGGTGGTTAGTTGTCTTACGTGTAAAGCGACTGTAAATTGAATGTGGCCGGATTATTTAAGCACACGGACCACAATTTATGATTGGACGTTCCATGTGTCCCTTAAAAGCAACACCTAAATGAATAATGCAATGGAACATGTTTGGGAGATGAAAAACTTTGGGCGTTACCCCTGAATTTTCAAGATATGATGAAGTAATTCGGAAATAATATTTCTCCCTTTGTTTGGTTTTCTCTCTCTCTTTTCCTTTTGATGCGTTCGATTGGAGGAAAAAGAAATTTTAGATTCCATTTTAGTAGTAGAAAAAGATGGCATATATACATACATACATATATATATATATAAACTAAAAAATGATATCATGTCATTAAGGTAACGATTTAAAATAAGTTAACAAAGATACAATAAATAAGCAGTTTGTATAAAAAAAACATAGTCATTATCAGAAATACAATAAATTATTTTTAGAAGTCAAGATGTAAAATTATGTTAACAAGTTGAAAAAAATGGATATAAAAGGGTGCGCCCTACTTTTTTTCTATTATCAAATGAACCCCCTACTATTATGACTCTACTTTTGAAATTATTTTTTTTTTTTCTTAAAAATCTATTCATTTTATGCCACGGTTGAAATAATTCTTTACAGTGCTGTCGTTATTTTATTTTCATTTCCTTTCTTTTTCTTATTCTTTACATTTCACACCATTCTCTGCCCTTTTCCCCCCACATTTTCAGACCAAACAGCCCCACTTTTATTATTATTATTTTTTTATTTTCTCCACTCTTTAAAAGTAGACAAGTTGCAAGAAGGCACCTGCTTGGGGCAGCATTTTTGTGCATAGGGTGGTGGGCAGCACCCTCCAGGTGGGCCATCCGTCCGAAAGTAACGTGTCCATAAAAGGGAACTCCCCCAGTGGCCACGATGCAAAAAAAAAGAAAGGGGTGGGGGTGCATGTGCCTCGATAACATTGCAAGTGGATCGCCTAATTTCCAATTATTTAAGCTTTAGTGCTATTATATGCCCCAGGATATTTTGATTGGTCAAATCAATCAATCCGAACTGTCCAATGCATCCGGCAGTTATTAATGGGGTCTCGTAGAAAAATCATTCGACCCATATAAAAATACTATCTCATGATTCTCATCTCAACTTGGCAATTCCTTGTTGGGTTTTCATCTTACAAGCCATAGATGCCGTGGGATGATGGTGTGCCAAGGTGGAGCGGCACGCCACCCATTCTTAGACAATATCGGATATTATATACATTAATATATATATTTATTGTGTACGTATTGGCCGATAATTGGACAGTTAGAATCTTGCAATCATTGTGGTTGTCATGAGGTATCGTACCAAATGTATTTTACAACTAATGTACAGGTCAGATGGTTGAATTGCAATATCCTGGTGTCTGGTGCATACTAGAATTTGATGCTACAAGAATCGATTCATTTAATTCTAGAATTTTATGAAGCTACTAGCATAATTATCGCCGCCTTATTTGAAAAATCGACCACTTTCCTAGTTTTCATTATTTGTAGGAGAGTGACTTGGCACAAATTTTCAGAACTTCTCATCCGTGAACATTCGATTCAAGTGATACAAATATAAATTGTATTGAATTGGCCTTAGGAGATGCCGCAATGCTTTGGTTGCCTACATGCTCCATTAATTGGCTTTCTTTGATAAGTTCAAACTCGGTATCTACTCGCTATATCCTTTATCCATTATTATTTTGTAATTTTTAATTACCTACTTTCACGTATTTTTATTTTTAGTTGCTTAATTTTATCTTTTTAATTATTAATCTATCTTTACAGATATTGAATTTACTATAAGCTATCCATCATATTAATTTATTTTATTTTATTTTACTCTAAAATATACTCTCTATTGCACTGCGGACCAAAATACGCGCCTTTTATACCCAACCGATCACATCCGTGGAGTTAAGGCATGTTGTCCCCATTGCACACCCTCTGTTGCGGTGCTCTTATTTATTAACAATATGTTTTCTTTTATGCATTTTTTAAAAATGATATGAGTTCTTAATTGTTTTTTAATGCACTCCCTTCCTATTAAAATCTATCCAAATCAAGACCAACTAAAGTAATACCTATTACATTTCATATTTTTTATTATTATTTTAGTTTTTCAATCATTTTTCCCATGTATTACATACTTTTGAATCATTTATTCATATCCTATCAATTATTCATACAATTTTCAAGCACGCTATCAACTAAACTCTACTTATTATATTATATTATATTATATTATTTTTATAATATACTCTCCTTTATATTAAGTACCCAACTTTGCAC
>JAYJMB010016978.1:33613-44088 GCA_036873735.1 Pouteria campechiana
ACGCGGATTGAAGGCAACCCAAATCGAATAATTCGAAAATAGAAACTGAATTATTCTTATCCGAAGAATTAGAAGAGTAGCCGTAACATGGATGAGGCATACCATTACTATATAGATAATAAAAAAATAACTAAGATATTTTTGTATTAACTATAGCACAGAAAAAAAGAAAGAGTGATAGATATATTTTCTATACGGCCATAATAAAGAAAATGATGGATATATTTAAAAAAGATCTGTAAATTTCTTACTCAAACTATAAAAAACAATCCTTAAACAAAGGATTATTCAATTATTTTGAAATAATCTATAACAGAAATAAAGTATCACATTTCAAATTAACTTTCAATTCATGAAGATGACAACTATACAAGTTTCGTTTTTTACATTACCTATAAATTGATGTTTAATTTAAAATAATCCTTGAATGTTTATGATAAAAATCATTATGTAAACCACTTTTATAATGAGGCAAGATTTTGCAACAAAGGTACTTAGTTTTCTTCATTTATGATTATTTGTTTATATTTATTTTTTAATTACAAGTTAGTTATTTTGGTTATATTTACATTAAAAGACATTTAAATTTCAATTATAAAAGACATTTTTTTTTACAAAAAGGTTGATTCAATTAATTTGAAATAGGCTATATTTCAAATTAACTTTCAATTCATGAAAATGACAATCATACAGGTTCAACTTTTACATTACCTATAAAAATATTTAATTTAAAATAATCCTTGAATATTTACAAAAAAATCATTATTCTGGCGACTTTTATAATGAGCCAAGATTTTGAAACAAAGGTACTTACTTAGCTTTCTTCATCTATAATTTACTTAGTTTTCTTCATCTATAATTTACTTAGTTTTCTTCATCTATGATTGTTTGTTCACATTTATTTTTGTTAATTACAAGCTAGTTATTTATTCAATATATTTACATTACATTTGACTAAGCCTAAATATTCAAATACAGTATTCCATTAGCTTAATTATATTTTCTTTATTTATATATATACACTTTTTTTAATCTTTTAAATGTTAAAAGATTACTTATTGTATGCTCCATTGTTGATTATTTATAAAATAAATAAATTTAATGGGGCAGCATTCATAAATTTTATTTGAAGTTATGTAACGTATCTAAGAAAATTATCAATCCAAATTGTCTATCGGAATTGTTAGTCCGCTTTCAACCCGAATGTAACCCAAAAAGTCTATAAAATTGGTTTGGTTCGGATTAAAATTTTAAAAATTGATTTATGGTTAGCTGAGCTTTCACAATTCAATTTGGGTTGATATCAGGCCCAACCAAACTGACTGAAGTTGCACCCCTGCCGTGAATATATCAGTTGCAATTGACGATGAAGACATGAACTTCAAATTGCATTTAGCAATTCAGCTTGTTCATGAATCCGAATACATAGCACAGTTTATAACTTCAGTCCCTGGCCACCAGTACAGTCTATAACTTCGGCTTCTGGCCATCTAATATTCCGTGTCAGCCTGTCTCACGTTCAGGTCTTCGATTCCAGTTTCCAAACATTCAACAACTCTGATAAACACAAGTTGCGGAGCATTGCTCCCACATATCCTATGTTAAGGTCTACAGCCGGCATTCACGTTATTGATAACAGAGACTTGTATTTCTGGTTCTGGTGCTGCTCTTGCTGACCGCTGCATCATCAGCCGCCAACTACGACAAGCTTTTACAACCAACAAGGAAACATTGTCCAGATCAACTAGGATTCTGTACAATTCGAGGATCAGAATGTCCACAACGATACACTGAACAGAGAAATGATGTTGCAGCAGACCACAAATTCATTTAAGACTCCTGAGATCAGGGTAGCAAATCCACACAAACTAACACCCATAATACATCCACATCATTATGCCAAATGTAAAGTTTTCGGCAGCTAAACAATGTATTAACTATAAAGCCAGATTTTCTTTTTCTTTTCCTTTCTTTTTCCCCCATGATGATTGCCATTATATTAAACATCATAGAAGAAACTAGAGAGTAAAAAGAAAAAGCAAAATGCATTGAAAGCAGTCTTTGCAAGGAATTGAGTGTACTGTTGCCCAGCTAAAAGAAATATTGAAAAGGAAGAAACCACAACATCCTTAAGCTGATTCGCTTTGTCCAATGCAATTGCTGATCAAGGGGAAAAAAATAGATTTTCCCCAGTTGGATCCATCTCATCGCCGTCCTACCATCTTCATGATAGACTGAAATTCAGTTGTAATCTGACCTCAGAAGCAGGTGGCATTGATTGTCAAGGGCACAACAGTAGGAGTTCCAAAGAACTCTTCAGATGAGTTCAGTTTGGAGGAATCCAGGGGCAAGGTTGAGACTGGCAGACAGAAGTATTGCAGAAATGATGCCTGCCATGAATGATCGTGTACCAATCATCACAAGCATCTATAAGAGGATATACTACATCTGCTCACAATGCAAATATAATTGACAACTGCTTCGTGCATATTGAGCTCAAATCATGTGCTGATGAAACCAGTTTAAAGATGTGGGAGTGGCTCCAAACTTACTTGCGAGAAAGGTATTTTGACATCAAGGCCTCGATAAAATTCCCTCAAGAGCCTCACGTGTTGCAGTTCCAATATAACATGAGCTGATGACTTGACTTTAGCATGACCAAGCGGACATCAACTTTTGAGGACAAAACCTTAGATGGACTTTCATCACAAATTGATCATCAGCAGACAGAAGTCTCTTCATCAGCACAGCAAACGGTAAATATGCTTGAAAACATTAGCCCTCTCGTCTGAAGGTGAACCTTCTCATACATATTAGGCAGGTGATGTATCATCACAGGTGTGGAGTAGAATACAAACAACTGAACTTGATATGCATGAAAGAAGCATTTAATTATTGAGATAATTTTCTCATGCACAACCACCTCCTAAGGAAAAAGCTAATTTTTGAACTTTTTTTATAGCTATCTCCTTTGCAGCAACCAACGCAAATCATGATTATTTCGCTGCAAAGATATCTCCCTACAACTAATAATATCTCATGATTAATCTCTCCTTTACAACTGATAATTTCTCATGATTGACCACCTTCTTTACTTGAAATCATGCACCAGAATATCCTTAAGATATCTCCTCTTCAGCAGCTTGAAAGAATTTGGTATAAATATACCAAATGAACTTGAGATATCCCCTTCGCAGATCCCTACACCTTATCCAGGATTTTTCCCAGCCATATACTGACATTTAGTTAAAGAAGAGAGCATTCACTTGATACATCATCCATCTATAAAAACCTTACGCACTTCATTACTAATGCCAATCCATCAATTCAGCTAAGATGGATTAGTTCAAAACTACGCCACAGGAATGTGTTGACCTCAACAGTTACAAGAGGCATCTTGTCACATCCAAGCCCAACATAAGCAAGGTATTATTTGCTTGCCCTACCAAGCCTTACAGTTTTACCCCTAAAAGGCACCTCACATTATCAAGGGGTGGATGAATTAATAGCCTAGGTTTTCTCCCACTACAGATCCGACATGGGATTTCAAAGGCCTCACAAAGCCTATGATACCCCTACCACCATCCTCAATATCCTACTCTTCCCTCATTGGATTAAAGGTAATACTTGAGATGCACAGTAAGTTCTTAAATAGTACTACACAATAGTAACCCAGAAATCACTCTAATACTATTTGTCATATACCAACCCAACCTAACCATCCAAGGTATTATTTGCTTTAGCCCTTGAACCTCATGCGTTTGTCCCTAAAATACACCTCACATGGTCAAAAAGTGAGCAGACTTATAACCCTAGATCTCTCCCACTACAAATCCAATGTAGGATTCAAGGGGCTCATAGGGGTCATTCTTTGATAAATTGTGCTAATGGTGATCGGTTTTACTTACTAATTGTCATAGTTCATTCCCTATTTTTCATATACAAGATCAAAGGAGTTAAATCAATGGATTAGCATACTTGAGCTTGGGATATGTGAGAGCATTATGGTTTGCCAAATGGCCATTATCAATAGATCACCTAGTTTCAAGTGCTTAATTTTTAAGATGAGACCCATAGGGGATTCAATTTACATCAGGATATTACATTACCCTTGAGCACTTTTTTTTAAAGTTCTATGTATGTAATATGCTAGAGTATCGAAGTTTGATTTGTTAATGAACAATTTTGGGATGTGAATATGTAGAAATTAGATTTGTTAGATTATAAGATTTTGCAAGTGTTAGCTTACATTCTTATATGAGACTTTTAGAATTCCACATCGAATTTATCATATAAGAAAACTGGAATATGAGTTGGGTCACTCCTCAATCATGTAAAACGCCTTTTAAAGACGATCTATAAAGCTCGGTAGGGTCAAAGTGAACAATACTGTCTATATATTAAGCTAGTTCGAAATGTAACAAATAATATTAGAACGACTCCTAGAACTACTATCATGTGAGCTACACTAGGACCTACTATGCATTCCAAATGTTACCCTCAATCCGAAAATGGGAGATTAAAACACCAAGGATGGTAGCAGCATGTTGTGGGTTCTATAAGCCCCCAAAATCCTACATCATATGTGTAGTAAGAGAGACGTTAACTTATAGGTCTACCCACCCTTTAACCATGTGAGGTGTCTGTTGAGGACAATCATAAAGCTCACGGCAGCCAAAGTAGGCAATATCTCACATATGTTTGACTAGATTGGGATGTAACACATCCAATTTCCAATGCTTGGAAGGGACTCAATTGGTGTGTTTGGTTGTGTAATAGGGTATGTAGTCCTACTACACACCTATTATACCCTCTATTACACCACACTATTTGCCCAATTCAAATAGAGTGTATATTCACCACACTTTACATTCCTTTTTTTTTTTTGAATCATCATCCATATATTTTCAATCATTTATCCTTATATATTAGCTACTTTTCAACGATTTGCTCATATTTTTCAAATCATTCGTCTACCTTTTCAAATGCATACCACATTACAATACTCATCATATTACTTCATATTTTCAACAATACACTCTCTATTACACTACTCATCCAAATACAAACCCTTTTACACTCGACCAAACACACAATTATGTCTAATTTTTTGTTGACAAATAAAATTCCTTAAAAGTAAGGACCATAAAGAAAACCAGAATAGCAAAGCTAAAGACTTTGCATTAGAAACCCTTGACATGCATTAGCAGTAGGCAGTTTGGGATCAAAATCACTCCACGTGTTATACCACCAACACACATTTGGGCATCACAGATGCCTCTATTCAATCAATTTGATTTACGCTTTAGATCAATGGTTTTCTGCAAGAGATGGAAATAGGAGCATAAGGTATTCTAACAACTTAGAGGGTGAATGTCCCCACAAATTAACAAATCCCTCAAAAGGGGAAATCATGTTCAAAATTGCTATCTTCTTGTAATTGTTTCATATCATATTCCATGAAAGCATAACTCACCAGAATTTGTTAATAGTTTTAGTTAATACCTCTCAAAGACCAAAAACTAAATAAAAATTTGATCCCCAAGGTCACTTTGGGAGTCAGTAAATGAAATGTGCAAGCATTTCTCCACTTGCCAACCTATTTCTGATGACTATACAAATCAAGACAATAATTAAGTGCATGACAGTTAACAACTAATTGTGCATTTTTATTTTTTGCACCATCAATGCGCATGGAGGAAAACTATCAAATACTTCTTATGAAATATTGTTGAAACCAACTCACAAAATGCGATCACTTAGGTAGCTTTGGTATAAGTGTCAAGATAATGAAGTGTCATTCTACTGATTTATTAAGGAAAAGTGAAAACAAGTCTCAGTAGATGGGAGAGAGAAGATGAAGCAGACACCCAGAAAACTTAGACCAACATGCCAAAAGTTCCAACGTGATAGCACGTATCATGATTTGGTGGAATAGCTTCAAACCATGACACTCCCCTCTCAAGATGGTGTCTATCATGCATGTTAAGTTTGCCACTAGGACCCATAAGTCCATAACATATCACCATGCATTGCCCAACTAAAGGCCATGGCAGCCACATAACACACACCATAGCAGCAATCACTTTGGCCAAGTGATGTAGGACAAGATGCCCTAAACCTAGAAAATTGAATAAAAAGGGGGGAAGACATTGGAAGAAAGATGTGGACCATCTCAATAGAGGAAAGGAAGATAAGAAAGAGGAAATTAGATAAATTAATGTGAACCAAAAAGGAGAAAATGAGCTTTGTTAATGTTCAAACTTGGATGCTGATTGAGGCTTACAATAGTTGTATTTATCAATAAAACAGACCCAAAATTAGACATATCTAGCATTACCAAACGTCTTAAAGAAGAAATCCAAAATTAGACACAACTATCTTTAGTAAACTTATAGGAGATGAAATCCAAAATTAAAGAAATGACTAAAATATCAATTCAATCATCCCATAAAATATGCCAAAATAATTAAACTTCAAAATGTATTCATCAAGCTTTTTCCTCATATCCCATTCTCCATCACCAAGTGGCCTTTCTCCATAAACTACATCATCACCCAACTAAAGGCCACTGCAGCTACCTAGTTCACATACTGTAGCAACACTTGCTCTGCCTAAATAACCATTTTCATATCTCGTTCACTTTCACCCTCACCTCTCCACATTGTGGTGCCTTTCACCTTCCTCCAAGTTAGTCTTTCTGGAAGTAACCAATTCTGCAAATCAAACCCTGACCATCATCTTAGTGGCTCTCACTTTGGTTACTCTAGCTACTTAGCTCTCTCCACATCCTTAGTGGGATTTACTTGGGCTCCTTTGCATTGTGGTTTGTTCACTTCAGTCTAAGTTGCTACTTCTACAAATTGAACCCAAGACATCATATTAGTATGATGCATACATGTTAAAAACTTAAATTAATAAGCCGAGAGCTCCCAAAAATGATGGCAAGTATCCAACTTATTTAAAGTTCAGATCAACTATCAACTCTAACATGTAAGACAATCCTCCACAAAATGACATTAGGATTTCAAAGATGATGGCGGAACTACACAAAGCACGTCACATAAGGCACAAAAAACCAGTAGAATTAAATATCAACAAGAAACGAGGACATCGAATAGAAACAAAAGCAGCACCACTAGGAAAGATGGGCCGCAGACAAGAGATGACTGCTCTGCAAGAGCACAAGCAGCTAGAAGGCAAGCTTTAGATATAGGAGTTAATTAACAAAAGGATGGATTAAATCTACCTAATTACGATTAAGAGACTTTGTTACAAATGCTTGATGATAATGAAGAATGCGAAGAAGTAGAAAGCAGCAATACATTATTCAAATGATAGATTGTATAGTTTTATCTCACTCTACAATAGATTGTCTTCTCCCTAAATAAAGGGAAGGAGGTGAAAAGCAGAAAAGGGGAGAAAAGACACTAAAGTCATCATATATTAAGAAAAGAATCTAAAAACAACACATATTTGAATCCGAATTTCTCCCCCCTTTTCTACTTCTCTCTGATAATCGTACAAGTATCAACCCAGATAATAATGCATCTTGTTAGAATAACATATACAGATCAAACATCTAGATATATCATAATTCATCCGATTTAAATACTTCTTTAAACTATTTACTAAACAAAGACCTTAAGAATTGAGATAGATTCATGCAGAGAAACATAGATATTGGCCTCTTGGGCCACTTATATCCTTGAAAGCCTTTCATGATCCTTTGTGCTTGCATTAGAATCCAAGTTTTCCTATGATAAGAAGTATTGATGCAAAATAATACTCTGCACAACCCAAGTAAGGATCAAGCTCAACATACAAGCAGAAGTGGAACTTCACCGAAGTCCATGAAAGGAAAAGGCCATGACTTATTTTGAGGCTTTGAAATGAAGGAAAAAACCAAGAAATCCATGTAAAGGAGCATCCATTACTTGTTTTTATTTTTATTTTTTCGTTAATTTATGTATTGAATAAAGGAAAGATAAAAGACTCAAAGCAAAGAAGTGAGTAT
Organism: Pouteria campechiana; assembly: GCA_036873735.1. Classification (NCBI taxonomy): domain Eukaryota; kingdom Viridiplantae; phylum Streptophyta; class Magnoliopsida; order Ericales; family Sapotaceae; genus Pouteria; species Pouteria campechiana. Next base: position 41,631 of record JAYJMB010016978.1, read on the forward strand.
TTGCAGTTATTGCCTTTGGAATTTCTGGGATCTTTTAACTGATTATATATAACTAGGCTAAGTAACTGGATTAGGAATTATCAATGTAAGTTTTTCCTGTACATCAGTCATTGCTTTATATAAGTGTGGCATCTTGTGATCATTGAACCTAAGTGTGGTAATAAAAGGAGGACTTCTGTTGTCCTCTTTCCAGCAACCATCAGGTTATTCAATCTTTGGTCCATTTTGTCTCTTCGGCTGCATCAGTTTCTCGGGAAATGGCTGCCTTCTGAAGCTAGCGAACGAATACTTCAAACCCACCACCTTCCAGACAAAGACTCCGAGAAGTGGATGATTCCCTCCCACCTCAGTTGAAATATAATGATTTTGGTTGCTTTCATAGGTGCTACTCTTGAGGAAATTCAGGTGACACAATTCCCCAAGCTTTGTTGGCTTGTATGCAAGGCCAGTTGGGCTTTTCTAATTCTTTTGTTTGGTCTTACTTGTAAGCTAGACATTCTCATCCAACTATTCCTTGTCCTGCTGAAGCAATTTTAGAAATACTTAAAACAGAGATTCGGAAGAAATTAAGGATGAATTAAACAATATATTGTACTCCCAAACAGGACAAAGGAAAGCTGAATTTCTTACATGTAGACACTAAACTATGCATTTGGACGCAAAATGAAATTGCATTCAGTTCATAACCTTCCTTTTGTCAGTGTCTAGGCACCTATTTAGAACAAACACCCACCAAAAATCAATGAATGTGGATAATAATGCAAATCAATTATTTAAATGGCCATCGGAACATGGATTCAAAACTTAATGCCAACAACCAATGGTGAAAAGAAACAAATACAATTGGTGGCTAAAACATACAAGTAACTAAATGTGACATTCTTAAGATTGGGAAAATGCAAATCGTTTGAAATCAAGATATTCATCAAGGGCATTGTTCAGAGATAAAATTTCAAAGACGTCTAAAACATCCATACCATGCATACGCTCCCTCAAGGCACAGCAGAGAGCGTAGCATCAAACACAAACCCTCTGCACAAACCATCATCACCGTTCCCGGGCACTCCCTCCACCCAACTCCAAACCCCCTTACTGCCCGCTGCTTCCGAACAATTCCACATTGCCAACCTTCTCGGCATCCTCTTCCCCGAGAACCACACCCGCCGACCTCCCCCGAAAACCTTGAACTTTGTCGAATCCTGGAAGGACCCAAACATCTCTTCAGGCATTCTGCCCGCCTCATCCCACTCCAGCGACTCAATATCCAGCCTCAGAATCAAGATCGTGGAGCAAGATGAGTTAAGCGACAACGACGACTTGAGCCCACCAACCATGAACACCCAATTCCCAGCCCCGCCAACGAGCCGCGGCCGCTTCAAGATATCAAACACATCGCCACACTCGTGTCTTTCAAGCCGATCCCACAGCTGGGGCTGCGATCGGCCAAAGTCGGAGAATTTGCACGAGAAGAGCTTCCACTGGGAGCGCCAGGGGTTCCCAACGTCACAAAGTGCAAACACCCGGTCGGCGACCACGACCGGGCTGCGCGGCTTGGACGGCAGATTGGAGGAGAATTTCATCCACCGATCGCCGGAGAAGTACAGAGCAGCGAGCTCGCTGAGGACGATGACATGGCCCGCGGTGCTGACAAGGACAGTGCCGTGGCGGGACCAGGCAGAGCCGAGGCGCGGGAGAACGCCGTGCCGGCGCGTCAGGGGATTGCAGAGGACGAGAGAGGAGCTCGAATCCGAGTGGGACCATAGGTAGAGGACGCCGACGGAGGAAGCGACGGGGACGGCGGAGGTGAAAGGCAGGAAATCGAGGGGAAATCTGAGCCATCGATCGTGGGATGGATCGTAGGCGTGGACGGCGGAGATGTGGGGGCGACGGAGGGCGAGGAGGTGGAGAGGAGGGAGGGTTTGGAGGAAGAAAGGAGAAGAGAGGGCGGCGTTGAAGAATTTGCAGACGGAGCGGGAGGTTGCGATGTGGTGGAGAGAGAGGCGGGTGAAGACGTTGTGGAGGACGTCGAGGGGAAGGTGGTGGACCGGGAAAGGACCGGGTTCATCGGCTGGGTCCGGTTCGGAGGCCGGCTCGATATCCATTTGCGAGAAGGAGATGGCGGGGAAGGAGGACCTTGTTCTTGTAGCGACTGCCGGCATGGAGACGAAGAGATGGCCTCATTGTCACGCTACAGTGCGTGCGGTGGAATCTGACCGTTGAAATAATGGACCAGTCAATGGACGGTTGGAGGGAGCTGCGACCGAGGCTGTGTTGGACGTGCTGGCAGCGGGCGCGTCGGGACATGGAAAGATGGCAGATGGAAAACGGAATCTTCCGCCCAAGCACCTGTTACCCATAGCCGCGGAGATTGGCAGGAGGCAGCTTTAGAGACCAGGTTTTAAAAAAATAAAGGCCCGTTTTGCTGAGTTTAAATGAAAAAAGGTGCTCGTGCTGGTGC